>PVIC010010849.1:0-42624 GCA_004025085.1 Thryonomys swinderianus
GCCTGTGAAATCCAAGCACAATTTTGTAGGCAGAGACATGCTTTTAAAATAGAAACTGATCCTAATCATGTATGAAAAGGCGATTGTGGTTCATTTTTAATCATTAGAGCAAAGTATGGTTAACTGTGTGAACAGCTGTTTCATCTACTGTGTGAGTAATTCTTATTTAAATGTGCACGCTTGGGTTCCTAAACACTTTTAAAATTTTAAAAAAATATTTAATAGACAAAGACTGAATATATTCAAACTGTGAGTGTGATGATTTGGTTACCTACACACTGTGTAACAATTGCTACCATCGAATTCATGAACACATCCATTACCTCCCATGCTGTCTTCACTCAGAACTTGGTCATCTTATAAGTGCAAATTTTAAATACTTTTTGCTTTTGCTTGGTGATTTTTCTCCTTTACCTTCTGTTCTCAGTAGGGCCAGCTTCCTGAGTGTGTGACCCATGGTGTGACGTGGGTCTCCGCGCTGAGTAGGGCCCTGTAGTTGGGTGAATGCTCTATGTTCACTATCCTGAAATCCTAGTTGTAGAATAGTAGACTGTGCTTCCATTTTATGTTGGGGCCATGACTTGCAAAAAGCCAATTTCAGCCATCATGTAACAGAATCATGAATACTTAAGGTAGAAGAAGCTTAGAGATCACCCTTTCAACACACTTCATTTTAAGGGTGGAAGAACTAAAAATCAGCAAGAATGACCTATCCAAGGTCACAGGGACCAGAGGCTGGGGAGGGAAACAGGGAATTGTCCAACTGGCTTACACTTTCAATTGTGCAAGATGAGTAAATTGTGGAGCTGTACTAGACAGTACAGCACCAAATTAACGAGACTGTGTTTTGTACCTTTAGTAAAAGGATAAGTCTTGAGATACCTGTGCTTACCGCTAAAAGGAAAGGGCCAGAAAACATTCATAGGTGTTGAATATGTTGATATCTTGACTGTGGTGGTAGTCTCATGGGTCTGTGTGTATGTCTGGACTCTTCGTATTGCATACATTAAATATGTGTGGTTATGTTGTATGTCAGTTACACCTTAATAAGGCTGCGAAAGAAATTAGCCATGGAGAGTAGATTCAGACAACTGGGACACTGATCTACAGGTCCATCTTGGTTATAAGAACTCCCCCCAACACACACACATAGCCGTAATGAATCCTTCTCAGTTCATGCTTAGAAACAATGAGTGGATTGAGAAATGATCCAACACTTAATATCTGTGAATTTAAATCTTCCATTCATCCCTCAGTGTCCATCACAATGTATATAGATAAGTAACCAGTTTTGTTTATAGTATATGAAAGTGGCTATTTGCTACAAAAGAATTCTCCTTGATGGTATAAACATGAGGATAAACTAGTATATGAAAGTGGCTATTTGCTACAGTAGAATTCTCCTTGATGGTATAAACATGAGGACAAACTCTGTCAAAACTGCTAGCAATTTTGCTGAATTAAAAATGTGAATGTGATTTTTTCACTCATAAAGCAATACCTTCTCACAAATGGAAATTTAGAAAATAATCAAGGATAAAAAGGTACTCTGCCAGTTTTTATATGTTTTCCAGTCCTCTTTTCCATGTATGTATATTTTTTGCAAAGTTAATCTCAAATTCTTTGTTAAAGTGAATCTTTTTGGATCCATTTAACTATACTAAGTTAAACTATTTGAGATTGCTGTATTCAGAACTCAAAAGAGTTCAGTATTGGCCATTGATGTTGTCCAATCACATTGTAAAAACATCTCCCAAAATCATAATGCATTCTTTGTAAACATATTTATTGCCTGTTCATAACTCCATCATGCGGTTGTCTGCAGTTATGTAGCTTTTATCAAAACACATGGCAGAATATTATGATCTTCTACATGTAAATAATTATGTTGTTATAAAGTATCTTAATTCTTTGCTTTCACAGATAGAATATCCTCTTTAAAACAACTTTTCTTATTTTTTGTTAAAAAATTAGTGTTTTATTAAAGAAGCTTGAAAACTTATAATTCGTTATTCTGGAATGTGATTTTTGCTGCATTTTTCTTATCTTTGTTTTCTACATTGAAAGACATTTGAGAACTTACATTTTTTTTTTCACCAAGCAACATACAAGTATTACATGCTATATGGGTATTCCTTAATTTACCATAGTACTATATCCTGATGTATCTGTTGCAGGCTGAAAGTACTGTGAGTCGAAAAATGCATTTCACCTATTAAACTGTTAAACATCACAGCTTAGCCACACAGCATGTGGTAGGTTGAGTGTTCATTATTTGCCTTTCTGATCTCATGGCTGATTGACAGCTATGGCTCAGTGCTGCTGCCCAACAGCAAAAGAGAGAAGAGAGAATAGTCCTCTTATTGCTAGCCCAGGAAAATACCAGAATGCCATGTAAAGTTTTCTACCACGTGTATATCATTTTTGTACCATCATAGATCAACAAAACTTAAGTCAAACCATTGTACAACTAAGATGAAGTCCATCTAAATTATGAATCCATTAAGCTCATTCCCACCAACTATCAGAAGTCTTTTAAAAAAAACAAGAGTAGAGACTACCCAAAGTGTGGTCCATAGACTGGTGCCATTCACAGGTGGTTGTCATAGTTTGCCTGAATTCAGACACTGAGGTTAAACTTTCAGATTTTTTTATGACTTGAAGTGTTTTATTAACAAACAGAATCTGTGATCATGTGGGACTAACATGTCTAAATCACTGGTGATACATTCACCATTGTAGCATCAGGTAGTTTGTACTGCCAGGTACAGAACAAACCTACATCATTTGATAGGACAGTCATGCATGTGCCAGCAGTGGTTCAGAGCTTCCCTACAGCAAAATATGCAAAGTACACCCCTGTGATGAATGTGTTAATTCTAAGAAAAGCTTTTAGAAACTTTTGTAGTACTTGGACATGTCACAACTACGCATATCAACTTCTTTGTTTTTACTTTTTAATCCTTCATTTTTTTCATTTATTTTCCAAAATTACTCTCCCAAATAAACTGAGGACTAAAGATCTTTCACCATAGCTGGATTGAGAAGCATTTATGACCAGTGTAAGGGTCTACACCTAAGGGATAAGATTCCTTCTGTGTGGAGCTGAGTTGTTAACATTTTTGTGTCTTGTCACTTGTATGTTCGGTTTTTTCTTTTTCAGTTACTTCTTGCTGCTTTCAGTAAGCATATACCCTAGTCTTATTTTTGCTTCCTCTGACCTTTGTTTCCCAGCCTCATTTCAGCCCACTCTTAATTATTAGGAGAAATAGAGACCTAGTAAAGGACATAGCCATGTTTGGTAGAGTGAGCTGGGAATTGCATGTCAGACAGATCTAAGCTGAGGTCTGAGTGTCTTTGTCAGAAATGAACATGCTTTTATACCTAGCTGTTGTGACCTCTCTTTCTATAGCTTGAGAACAAGTCTTTTTCCTCCTTTAATAGTTACTGATTGTATTATAGATATGAAGTTGGCCAGCCCTGGATAAGTTACATTTGTTTTATAGCTGAAAATGAACTTTTAAATAATGGCTATACTTTGTACTTTTCATTTTCCCCTACACTCTACTTAGATGTAAGAGCTGACCTGAGATAAACTTAAGCATATTTGGGACAATACCTGATCTTTTCCCTTTTTACTAGGCTACAAATCCCAGAGAGAGCAACTGCATATTGGTGGTGCTGTGTTGTCACTGAATGAGAAAGAGTAGTATTAAACTTTGGAATGTTTTCTAAGGCTCTGTCACCCTGCTGTCCCCAGGGCTACATACACATGTCCAGTGCTGGGCATCAACCGAACGGTGATGATGAAATAACTGGATTTAGTTAAATAATTTGCTGTTTACAGCTTCTCTGTTTATGAATCAGTTAAAAGCCCTTTTAAGTGAAATTGGATAGACTACAAAGTGTTGGTTTCATGTGTTTTATTTGCAGTTTAATCAGCATGATCCAGCTGCCGGAGTGGGGAGAGGCAAGCCGGGGTTTTAATTATCCCTGCTTTGCCCGAGTTAGGAATTCCCAATGGTGCCGTCTGCGCGAAGATGCCAAAAACCGCATTGTTCTTTAATTAGCTGTTGTAATTGTTTTAGTCTAATCTCCGTGATTAGCAGCAGCATTAAATACAGCAGGAAGAAAAGGCCTGTCCTCTACGCGCTGCCCCAGTAAACAGAGCCTTTTTCCCTTCTGGAGAGGGGTACTGTAGAAAATCAATTAGAACTCAACGAGTGCTGATTGGAAGATGATAAAGACTGGCCACCTTGAAGCAGTCTTGGCTCTAGGGAGTCACTTTATGGCCCCCAGTGCCATCCCATGAGAACCTTGTGGCCTTGACCTATCATAGCAGCATATGTGTAGGGTTGTCTGGAGGGCTTTGTCCCTCTCTGGGTGTGGGGAAATGAGCTGGATTGGTACCAGCTGTTGTTTTGGCTGTGGGATCTGTGCTTTACAAATTCAACTGTAGCTTTTTCTGAGCACTTCTTTTGTGTCAGTCATTATGCCAGGTCCCTGGGGACAGAGCATCAAACAAAGCAGACATGGACCTGTCCTCACAGAGTGTGTAGTCTGAAGGAGGAGACCCATGTCATTTAAACACTTGCACATAAAATTGCTTCATTATAAACTATAAAATACTACAAAAGGAAGCTAGGATGGAGTTTAATAGGGGTAACTCACCCGGTGAGGTGAGTGTGGGGTCCAAGAGAGTGTGCCAGAGAAATGAGGGATGAGCTGTGATGCAGTGAGTTAAAAAGAATTAACTAGACAAAGAGGCCTGAGGAAGGGTGTATAAAGCAGAGGGAACAGCATATGAAGAGGTCCCCAGGCAGGTGAAGTTAGCTTTTTCCTACTCCTCGTTCCATTAGAGGAAGAAGTGTACAGTAGGAATGAGCCAGATTCTGGATACAAGTTCCCTGGGTACAGACCTCATCTCTTTCTTTTGCTAGCTCTGGGAAATTCTTCCACTGTCTTCATGCAACTCTGCCTCAGTATTCCTAGGAGATGAGGATGGTGATAGTAATCAGACTATCTATTTGACAGGGTTGTAGTGTGGGTCCATGCGGTTTCAGGCATTCAGAGTGCTGCCTGGTGGATGGCAGGCTTCAGGATATGTAAGCTACCATCTTTTGCCCTTTGGTTATAACCTTTACTTGGAAACCAAACAAAACAGGCTGTGTAGGAGCTTTGTGTCCTTGGCTTAGTTAAGTAATCTTGTTATGTTCTCATTGGGGATAATACCAACTTAATGGTGAGCTGCCTCCTAGTTGTGGGGTTGGCTCCACATCAATTCACTGTAGGTGCTATTGCCAGTATTCAAGGACATCTTCCAATACTTCGTTTTTTCATCTTTCCTACCTGTTGTTGGTGCTGGTCCATCTTCCACCATATTCACGGGAAGGAGGGCTCCATCATCCATTTTGTCAGTCTTGAATTATTGTCAGCGGGGCCCCAGTCATCCCTTTGTGTGTGTGTGGTGGGCTGTACTGGACATTGCAGGATATTTAGAAACCTCTCTAGTCTCTGCTAGCTAAGTGCCAGTGGCATCCCCCCGCTCCATGCCATGATATCCGGAACATCTCTGACATCACAAGTGTCCCCTTTGAGAACCTCTGCTTCAGGAAAAACCAGAACAAACAGACTGATTGGTGTATTAGTGTAACAGTAGAAAAAGTGTTCACATTCAACCTTAGCAGCTCGGTGACTTAATAAGACCTTGTCACAAGAATAAATAGAATAGAATAAAATAAAATAAAGGGCTGGAAATGTAGCCTAGAGCAAATGCCCTGGGTTCAATCCACAGCAACAGAAAAAAAATATCTACAGGAGAGAGCATTGTGCCCCAGTTAATTTTGAGGCTTTTGGGCAGGAGATGTCTGCAGTGGTCTTAAGTTCTTACTGGAATCATTTTGAGAGATTTAAAATTGGTCCCCTGCACTGCTAGGGACTGAGGTGACTGGTCTAGATACAGTGACCAGATAATGTTCCCATGGGGATATTTATGGGTACAGGGTCCAAGAAACTCCATAAGTGAGGAGCCAGCTACCTATGTGAAAGGTGATGTCCAGGTAAAGCTCATGTTTTTGCACTACCATGGTGCAGACAGGTATGCTTTTGCTACTAATGACGTGTGAAATACTTCACATGTGTTTCACTGAAATGCTGGATGTGCATTAGATCAGTGCATGCTAATGATCAGTCCTGCGAGGCAGGAACATTATCACTGACCCCACTTTTATGGAGCAGAGCTGAGGCATAGGGTACTTCAGAAACTTTTCTAAGTTACATGACTAGAAGCAATAGACCAGAAATGAGATTTGGACGAAATGGTTACAGTGTATGCCACATTGTAGCAGGAGGGAGATAGGAAGATGCCTGCATATGGGAAGAAGGAAGGCCTTGCTGTGTTGAGAGACACCCAGAAATCATCCATTCTCCTATGAGACTTATGGAGCAGCTGTTGTATTCTAGGCACTGTGCTGGGCTTAGAAGTGCATTGCTGACCCAAAGGAGCACCGACCCTCTTCTGTGGTGTTTCCAAAATGTGGGAAAACAGCAAACAGTGTTTACCTACTGTCACTGATTGGTAGTGATGCATAAGTGAATCTAGGAGCGGCTGTCAGATGAGCCACCTTCTCTGGGCAGCCCAGGAAGCTGAGGAGTGAGGAATGAGGAGACGGCCGGGCAGAGGGACAGTGTAGAAACTCAGAGTCCAGTGGGGATGGGGGAGTACACAGAGTGTACACAAAAGGGCTTCCAGGTGACACAGCCCACTGTCCCCACCTCTCATTTAAGGAGCCTGAGGCCCGGAGTCAGGCTGGGGGCCTCAGGTTATGAGTGTTGGTCACAGAGCTGTTCCGATCTGGGCTGTGTTTGTCTATGGCCCAGAACACACCCGATCTCATCTGATCTCGGAAGCTAAGCAGGGTCGGGCCTGGTTGGTACCTGGATGGGAGATCTGGTCTGTGTGGCCCTTCTGTCCACCGGCCAGCGCTGTGCCACATGCTGTGGCCCTTTCTCTGTGCAGCCTGTGTGTGCTGCTCTGGGGCTCAGGAAATGCACTCACGTCAGTGTCCTTGCAGCCCCACACCAGCTCTCCCACAGACAGCAAGCAGGACCCCTGCATACTGTGTAGAATCGGCATTTAACACACATCTGGTAATGCTTATTATGTTTCGGCACCCAGGTAGGTGCTTTTCAAGTATTTCTTGAAAGTTAACCCTTCACAGTAGACAGGTAGTTACTGTTCCCATTCATTCCAAGATGAAGACTTGGAAGATGGTGATGGGTCATTCCAGTTCACCCCGCAGAAGAGTAGACCAAGCCCAGGGTGGATTCCCAGCTTCCAAGAGCACAACCTGTGCTTTTTCCCATGCGGCTCTCTGATTTCTCTCTGCATTGTGCCGAGTGGCTGGCAACCCATTAGGACCATTTGTCAACTTGATCCATGAATTCATGGAACCAGGTTCCAAGTGACAGCAACGCTTTGGGTCAGTATCGCTGAGGCCAGCAATGCATGGCACAGCCTCTTGTCAAGGAAGCAGATCTTCAGCTGGCCAGGAGTGAGCTGAGCACCCAGTATGCACCCAAAGGAGGGGAGATATCAGTATAAGAGCTGGGTGATTTTCAGGAAGTGACTGATAAAATAAATCCAAATCAGCATTTCCACCCCAAGTCATGGCTGGCCATACTGTTAGGCATCAGAGCAGTGGGAATCTAAAAAGCCAAGGTCCTCATTTCACAAAACATAGCCAAAGTAAACTAGAAACACACCCAAGCACCTAAGTAAGATTGCTTCCAGGGAGTAAAAAGATGTTAATGTGTAATGGCTGCTGTGGAGCAAGTTTGAGTCTACCCTCAGATGATGAGAAAAAAGACAGATATTGAAGGGTGCAAGAAAAGGGATTCCAGATAGGAGCGTAGCATGTGCAAATGTCCTGAGGTAGGGATGGATGTGGCTGGCAGGGAGGAGAGGCACTTACAGAGGTGGGCGCTAGCTCACTCCTGTAGGGCTTTCTACACTACAGTAAGGTGCTTGGGATTTATTCTGACTACAAAAGGACTCAAGATTTCACACATTAGGTAGGGAGATTCTTTGTATAAACTTGTGATTTTTAAAAACTATTCTATTTTTTGTGGAAGTGAGGATTGAATCTGGGTCTTGGCCCTGCACTGTACCTCTAGTTCTTTCTTGTTATTTTTGAGACAGTCTTGCTAAGTTACGCAGTCTGGACTTGAACATGTGACTCTCTTTGCTCAGCCTCCCTTAGTGCTGGGATTACTGTCATGTGCCCCCAGCAGAGCTTTCCCAGCATCCAGTGTGTATATAGCTCCCCTCTGTGCAGCTGCTTTTGTGGGTGCCTATGGAGCGTGGGCATTACATTTGGGCTTTCCTTCTCCACCCTTCCATTTTATCCAACCTGAGTCTCAAAGGGGCCTCTCTTCTCTGGTTGTGAATGAGCCCAGAGAAGTTCCAGCTCAGGGAGCCATGAAGCAATGACACCAAACACCTAGAAGTGGAATCACATTGTGGTTCATCACCGCCGACAGTGAGCGCCCCATTAAGTCTGACTGGGGTTTCCAAGTCAGCTTTTTTCAAAAACAGGATCTGTGTACAATTAACTTTACTCACAAAGTCTTCTGTTGTCCAAGCCAACCAAGCGGAAGCAATACAGCAAGGTGCCTTCCAAATTGGCATGGAGAGCCAGGCAGGGTAGTCACTCCTCCCACCTGCCCTGCCAAGCGAAACTTATAAATACGTGCTGTCAGTGCTCCGAAGTCCCCAGAGCTCTGTTGACACGTGTAAAGAAGACCCCTCCACGTGGTATCCGATGCTGTCAATATGCTTAATTTCCTGTGGATTCCGCTGTCGGCCGCAGCCTGGAGAACTGATCACACAAAGGCTCTGTGCTTCACTGAGGCTGGGTTTGCACTGTGCATGGGGGAGGGCAGCAGCGCTGTGGCCAGCCAGGTGGGGCTGGCAGGTGTTGGCTGCAGCTTCTTAACCATCTCCAGGGGTCCTCCAGGGACCTCGCGGGCTGTCATTGGTTGTCGCCAGCTCTGAGCTGACACCCCGAGGTCTTCCTTACTGCAGCGGGAGGAACCTCCTCCCCTATCCTCGCAAGACCCAGCAGACCTCCAGGTCTGAGTTCAAAGCCAAAGCGTGTGACCTTAGACTTTGTACAAGCTACATGACCCCTCTGAGCCTCCTGTTTCTAATCAGGGTATAATTCTGACTGCTTCAAGGAGTTGGTTTAGTTTCTGGCATTTATTAAGCACCTGTGAGACACCAGGTCCCATGCTGGGAGGAGGAGGCAGTGGTGTGGGGACTACAAAGATGTCCTTTGGGCTTCACAGGATAATAGACCTCCCACTGCATTAGGGTGGCTGAGGACAGAGGCTGTGAGGAGGTTGGGGTGGGACCCTATTTTGGGGAATGGATCCCACCCCACCCCAGCAAAGGACCTGGCTGTTCAGCAAAGAGGCACAGGAGAAAGACCTTCCCGGGACAGGAAAAATGTGCAGATGCACAGAGGCACAAAGAGCTTGCAGAGTGCTGGAGAGGCAGATGGAGGGGAACAGGAAGGACTTCCGGTGGAAGAGAGCCATGGCCTCAGTGTGTGCTGAGCTTCCTAGGCCCTGGGATGCATGCGGGTTTCATTCTAAGAACTTGTGCCCCTCTTATTTGGCTTTTTGCTGTAACCTCCAAATCTACCCCTTCCTCCGCCTTTGCTGCCCGAGGCCTATGCTCTGGCCAGCTGCCAGGGCTGCCCTGGGGTCACAGCCCCACATGACCCCACCAGTAGCTCCTCATGCTGCTTGGAGCGTGCGCCAAGGCCCAGCCAGCTCATCCGGTCCTGTTTGACCTCCCTGCCCCATCGCCTGCTGCCCTCTGCTTCAGAACCTAACACGCTCAGCCTGGAAAGGAGCTGTGCCTTTCCTGTGGCTCAGCTTCCAGTGCATCTCTCCTCATCCATGCTCGTCGTTATCAATGTGAGCTGCCGCGTGTCAGGCTGCGCGGGTCTCTCCATGATCGCTGATTCTCTGTCTTGGGTGTGGTGGTTTTCGGGCTTCTGCATCTCTTGTCACTAGCCTGCTTTTGGTGGGATGGAAAAACGTAGATTGTAATGTGGTTCCCCACGGTGCTCAGCATACCCTCACCCCGCTTCTGGTGCTCCAAGGAGAGGCTGAGATGCATAGTCAGGGAATTGTAACTTTGTGATGGCTAAAGTGGCGTGGATTCTGCGCAGGTACCCGGGAAGTGGGTGCTGCCTAAGTACTTCTCTTCCACCGCCACCCCTCCAGGGTGCTTTGCGCAGATGATGGATGAACTAGAGAGGCCCCTGGAGCCTGAGTCTGAGTCCTGCTGGGTTTCTTGCCTGAGAGCCAAGAGCTTCACGGGCAGGCCCATCCCCCCGGGGCCCCTTCCTTTCCAGCGTGGTCCAGCACTGGCAGGTCCCTTGGCTCGTCAGGGCTGACTTCAGAAGTTCTCTCTGGTACGGAGAAGAGTAAGTCTGGTGGGTGTATAGAGTTAAAACAATGGGGTTTAGTGTCCCTCGGCCCGGACAAGTCCTCTTCAGGGTCTTGCCCCTGCCAGAGCTGCCTGACTTAGAGCTGATGATCGGGACCACTAACCTGGCTGTCCGAAGCAGCTGGGGTCTGTTTCTGGAGAGAATTTGTACAATAGACCCCTTCACTGTGCCCACTGTGTCCCGCTGTCCCCTGTGGACCTGGAGAGCAGCAACGCAGCGTGGTTCCCTCCCGGTCTCCACTCTCCAGTTGGTGAGGTTAAGAGACCTATTTATCAGGCCCCAACCACAGGAGCCACTCTCAGGACCACTGTGGATTTCCGTACACTTTTTACTTTCATGGTTGGAATGTTTTCACCCCTAATGAAAGGAAAGCTTTTTGACTAAATTACACAACAGCATTATAGGGATATTAATGGAATGCTAAATTCCACAAGGGAAGAATTCACAACCTGTCTACCTCACCTGGCCAGAAGTCAAGCTCCGCGCTTGAGTACAGCAGCCCCCATCCCTGTGCCTGGATCATTTTTGTGTAGTTCTGAGCGTGCAGGGAACATAGCCTTCCCAGGAGCCCTGCGCACCGTCAAAGACGGCGATGGCCAGGGGATGCTTGTCCAGAAGGACCCGAGGGCCCCGCTCATGAGGGAGACTTTGTTCGGTGCTGTCACAGCCTCCTTGTGTGCTATTTCTCCTCGCCCCTGCCCCAGCTCACACCCAGCGCCAGGGGCCTCACAGGCAGACCTCTGTGGGGTTGCCAGGGTGCTGGGGCAGGGCCGAAGCTTTAACAGCAGAGTTTTGTCTGGTCCTGACATTGGCAGGCAGCCCAGCCCAGCCTCAAGGACATCACCAGACCAGGTAACAGGGGCCGACAGACAGGCCTGCCTTTGAGCTGGAGCGAGTGGCGCCCAGGAGTCTATGGGGCTGGGTGTCTGTGACCCTGGCCCCGGGGGTGCTGCCTCTGTCCTAGAGCCCCTGCCTATGGGGCTCTGGCCAGAGCTGTCTGGGGGGGTGGATTCCCCAGAATGAATCTGATGCACAAGTTACCCTGCTTTCCAGAACGTGCTAGAGAGGCCCTAACTCTGAGCAGCCTCATGCTAGACTTCTGTGACTCCATGGCTGCCCCTGCCCCTCTTTGGACAGGCCACTTTATTCCCTCTGTGATTCAGTTTCCCCATCTGCAAAATGGGCTCACAATAGTAAAGGCTGAGCGGTGGACCCACACACATGCATTGAAAGGTGGAGAAATGCAGTGAGCCCTGCAGTTCAGCTCCCAGTACTGAGCCAGTGTTCACTATGTGGCCTTTGACTGCGGTTACGTGATGCCATTGTTTCAGGGAATGGAACAGGGAAGGATACAGAGCTCCCTATACCATCTTGGATAACTTTGTTTTTTGTTTTTTGTTTTTTTTTTGAGACAGGGTCTCGCTTTGTAGATCAGGCTGGCCCTGCACTCACTATGTAGCCCAGGCAAGCCGCCACGAACTCAGCAATCCTCCTATCTCTGCCTCCCAAGTGCTGGGATTACAGGTGTGAGCCACCACACCTGGCACTGTGGTATGTGGTATTGATTGCTGATGGGCGTGAGTCTCCACACCCAGCATTGTATGTGGTTACCGGGATCGAACTCAGGACCTTGCGCTTGCGAGGCAGGCGCCGGAACCACTGAGCTAAACTGGCTAACTTTGTTTGAGGCTGTCAACATTGAAAAGGAAAGTGAAAAAGAGAAACGTGTTTATGTGTGGAAGGCCGTAGGACAGGGATTGGTGAGTGGGCAGCACCCTGTGAGTGTTAATTAGGGTCGAGACCGGAAGGAGGAGGAGGCTGTGAGGAAGCTTCACTGAGTCCATCACAGCAGGGCACCCGGATCTTGCAGGTTGACACGCAACACAGATCTGCAGCCTCAGGCCCCTGCTTTCCCCAGGGGTCCCCAGCTGGCCTCAGCCCCACTGCTGACACACAGCCTCCCTGGGCAAGAATGCTGTGTCCAGCCTGCGCAGCCCGGATTTCCATCGTCTTTCCGGTGGGCTCCTATTCACCTGTCCAGTCCATACTTGCCTTCTTCCAGAAGCCCACAAGGGCCGCCCTGACCTCTGCTGGGTACCCTGAGGGCTGCAGAGATGTCTTCAGAGCATGGTCCTGAGCCGGTAGCAGAGGTAGATTTGCAGCCCCCGGGATGCAGGCCTGCTGTAGGGAAACCCACCTGCTGTGTGACCGGGTCACCCACTGCTCCACATGGTGCTTCCCACACCTTAACATGGCGTCTGGGTGAAATGCAGCCTCCACCTCGGCTGGTCTGACTGAGGCCTCAGACTGTCTGTGACAGGCATGTGGCTAGGGCTGCGGTTTGGGCCCCAGGGGTCCCATCTCCTAGAGAACTCTGCCTTCTGTCACCAGTGATGGGTTGTCACTTTTGAAACGGTGCAGGGAGTCCCAGCCGGTAGTCACTTCGGGGGCAGGGAACTCCTGTCCTGATCTAATTGCAGAGGGATGTGTCTGAGGTACAGAGGAAGAAGGCAGCCAGCTGTCCCTCCAGGCGGGACGCTCAGCGTTACTTCTCTAGTGTCTGGGAGCAGCGTCATGGGACAGGACCCTGAAGGAGACACACTGTCTGAACTGGGTCAAGCCTGTCTCCCTCCCCCCACTTACGCATTTTACTCCGTGGATGTTGTGGGGTGTGAACAGGACAGAAGACACAGTGGGGGCCAAGCAAATGTACCCTCATGCTGCCCTCAAGGAGTGTCTGTTGGCTGCGGACAGTGTGGCTCAGCCAGCAGGGCCGCTGAGAGTGAAACGAGGTGCAAGTCCTGGGGTTCAGAGTCAGTTTGCCTGAGGGAGCACCTTGAGGTAGATGTAGGGAAGCATGGACTAGGGAGGGATTTGTTTAGGGAGAGGAAGCAGCCTGTCCTGCAAAGGCCCCAATGTGCATGAGAACCTGGAAAACATGGCCAAGGCTGCCGAGCCCAGGGGGCAAAAATGGGACCGAGGAGAAGAGGGCGGACTTTGGGTGTCCTTGCACTCAGTAGGGGGCTGCAGCTGGGACAGGCAGAAGAGGAGGCAGGTGAGGGAGCCCCTCCAGGCTCCTCCCCAAGCCCAGAGCCCGAGGGTTCTCTCTTTCCTGGGCCGTGTGCTCCTGCTCAACCCCCAGACATGGCTGCTTGCACTCCCGTGGGACCCCTGCCACCCTTTCATCTGTCAACTGCACACATTGCTTTTCCCCAGGTCACCTCCCTAGATGAGTCAGGCAGAGAGGTTTACTTTGCTTCCTGGCTTCCTTTCATGGTCAGCTGGCCCCACGCGGAGGCAGGATGACAGGAAGGCATGGAGGAGGGAGAGGTGTCCAGCTGATGGTGGCCGGACGCAGGCCGAGGAAACCTAGACAGGAGAAACAAGATCGGCCCATACTAGATCTAAGGGTGAGGGCAGAGGAGAAGGGAAGGGACAGTATGTACCAATTCCCTGTGGCGAAAGCATTGATTATGTATCAGAACATGAATGGGAAAAAGGGGAGAATACATCCTTCCGGGTCACACCCCCTCCAGCCAGGTCCTCTCTCCTCGTGTCACATTTAGCCGTGGACTTAGCGATCCCCTTACGAATGAAGCACCCACATCCAGTCAGCTCCAAAACGCCCGCTTCTGAGCACGTGGGGCTTTGGGGGGCCATCCTAGCTCTAAACCGTCACAGTCCCTCAGCGTTCTCCGGAAGGTGAAGTCCCTGTACGGGAAATGGGGGTTTTTACACGCGTGGAGCCAGGGCCAGGAGTGTGTCTCAGCTGTTGCTCTGCTGTTTCCCTGCAGGAACACTGAGTCACTTCCACGGTGCCCCTTCGGAGGCAGGGCGGGGAGGGGCAGGAGGAGTGGCGTGGCTGTTTACTGTGAATCCACACAAACTCTGCAGGCCTGGGAAAATAGGTTCTCAGAAACTTTCCCCACTTCCCACAGTTCGGCACGGCCTGCACTCTGGTCACGTCTGACTGTGCGGGCGGGAGCAGGGCCAGGCCGAGGCAGCGGGGTGAGCCAGGGCCCCCTCTCAGTCCCTGCCTTCTCCCAGCCAGCGCACTGCGGGAGGGTCCACGGGGTGCCAGACATCATTTCAGAGAATCTGCTGCCAGGGAACATCTGGCGATGGCCAGCAGCATTCAGGGCACGGGGGGAGGTGCGGCTGGCATCTGGTGGGGAGAGGCAGGGACGCTGCTGTCCACAGCACCCCCTCTCCCGCCGGTGCTCGGTGACTGGCCCCAGACGCCTGCCATGCTGAGGCTGAGAACACCGTGCTGCTTTTGTGACCTCCTTCCTGCTTCTCTCTGCAGCTCTGTGCAAACTGAGCTCTGTCCTAGACGTTTTGTTTCCATGGGTTCCTGTCTTGACATTTGCCTCAGTTGTACGGAGATCCTTTGCCTCTGTCAACCCAGGTTTATGCAGAATCTACTATTGTACCAGGCGGCCCGCTAAGCGCTCTTTGCATTGCACTTGTAATGCTTGTGTAACAACAAAAGAGAGAGGTTACTTATCCCACAGAAGTGAGCACATTCCATGTGGTGGGCAGCTACTACTACATGCCAAGTATTGGGTCGCATACAGATTTCTGATCCTCACCGTAAGTTAGTCTAGACTTGGTTTTCTAATCCCATTGACCCCCATGTAGAAACTGGGTCTCTTTCAAGTTTAGACAACTGAAGTGCAGAAACTAAGGGTTGAAGCAGCTATGGGCCAGTGAGCAAGAGTCTGCAGAGGTGCACCGGGCCCAGTCAGCCTCAAAGGTGGAGGTACCCCCCTTCCATAGGGGAAAGTGGGAGCAGTGGCTTCCGGAGAGTCCTTTCCTCACTTACAGGGGTGTGTGGGGAGTGGACAGGTCTAAGAGGGAGTGAAGGGTCCCTTCGTTCTGACCCTGTCCTGGTCCTGGACTGGCCTCTGCTCACACCATCACCCAGGCACTTCTTTTTTTTTTTTTTTTTTTTTTTTTTGAGACAGGGTCTCGCTTTGTAGCTCAGGCTGGCCCTGAGCTCACTGCCAGGCAAGCCTCAAACACAGCAATCCTGTCTCTGCCTCCCGAGTGCTGGGATTACAGGTGTGAACCACCACACCTGGCACTGTGGTATGTGGTATTGATGGCTGGTGGGCATGAGTCTCCACGCCCAGCATTGTATGTGGTTACTGGGGATCGAACTCAGGACCATTGTGCTTGCAAGGCAGGCTCCGGAACCACTGAGCCAAATCTCCAGCCCAGCCCAAGCACTTCTTATAGCAACATCTGAGCAACTTTCATCAACTTCGGCACATACTGACGTTTCTGTCTGGATTATTCTTTGTCCTGTGTGCAGGGGATAGGAGAGGAGATCGGCCTGTGTGCTGTTGGGTGTTATGATGGTCACTCTCGATTCTGGCTGTGTCTGGGTGGGTGATGGGGTGTGACACTGGATGGGACCCACTGGACTCTGGCCCCTTCTGCTCTCTGCCTCTTTCTTGCTTGCTATGAGTTTAGCAGTTTGCTCTACCCCCTCTTTCCACCATGTTGTTTCCCTGAAAGCTGAAACAGTGAGCCAAATTGAAACTCTCCTCCTTAAAATTGTGTAGATCAGGTATTTTATCCTAAGTAATTGAGGTGTCTGTTAGCAGTATTTTTCAGTTCTACCTATTGGTAGCAGTAAGACCTCACTCTGCCCTACTCTGATAGTGATGACATCCAAAAATGTTCCAGATGTGTCTTTTGAGGATTAAACTCAGGGCATTCACTCTGAACTACATCTCTGGCACCCCTCCCCCTTCATTTCGAGTCACCGAGTTTCCAGGTTGGGAACTTGTGATTATCCTCTCTTTGCCTCCCCCACAACTGCTGTAGCAGACCGGTGCACTGTGCCTGGCTCCCGGACACAGTCCTCAGTGTGAGCTGGGGGCACCTTCCTGTGCCCTCACTGCTCCTGCCTCAGTGGAGAGCGACTGCCCACAGGTCAGCAGCTCATCCATTCCACAGGATGAGTTTATAGGAAAATGAGGCCCATAAGGAGAGGTCAGCTGCACCAGGGCTGGTAGCTGGTCTTCGGCAGTGTTCAGGACTGAGCCACAAGCCTCCTGGCCTCCCTGCAACCACCACCCATGGGTGCCATCTTGGAGACTGGATTATGTCCTGGGAAATGGAAATGCTTTGCAAAACCCCTTGCCCCACAGCCTTATTATGGTGCCATCCAGCTTCTACTCTGCCTGACTCATTGTAGATGCTGAACAAGCAGCAGCCGATTGACCAGTGCACACACTGAGGCTGTATTACACCAACTTGCGTGACAGATGCAGTGCCCAGAACGCCCAGTCCTCTCTGATTCTGTTGAAGCCTCTTCATTTTAGATACTCCCAGGCCTCAGTGCCACTGAAGTCCCCAGCAGCTCAAGGCGGAGCTCCTCTAGTCTTTCACTGTGCATTGCTTCACAGCTGGCGCCTCCACCTCTGGATTCTCTCTGCAGGAGCAGTTGCCCAGTCGGATTCCATTTGTGGACTCTGCCTCCTCCAGGGCAGGTGGGCCTCTGCATGTGGAAGTGGACTGTGCCCCGATCAATCCCTTCTGTTACTCAGGGCAAAGTTAGAAGTGGGCTGGAGTCATTGGAAAGATTTTCCACCTCACTGTGCAGAGATGTATCGATGGCTCTGCTTGTACCAGGATGTGATTGGGCTTAGACAGGTAGGAAATAAGTATCTGCTGCTTTCTTTCCGCCACAGAACTTGTTTCAGGTCAGATTTCCTCTGTGCCCAAGCACATTTGATTTAAGTCATTTCACTGCAAAGTATAAATAAAATAGAGATGACTCCTGTAATGAAAAAGAAAAACACCCTGGTGATACAGTTTTGCTTTCCAGAAAATAGGGGATTAAAGCTACGGGGTCAGACCCAAGCATGGGCCCATGAGTTCCAGGCGGCACACGCCAGTAACCAACACTCCCAGATGTCAGGGTTTGGCCCTGCCTCACCCTAACTGTGACCTTGGATGAGTCCTTGTGCCTTTCTGGGCCTCAGACCCTTCTGGGTATGGGAGGGCTGGCACAGAAACCTCTAATAACCTCTTGGCTTTGTGAATATAAGTAAGAACAGTCCAGATTTGGAAACCCCAAATTACCAAAAGCTTATATTTGTAGGGATTGGAAACTAATGTTCCATCTTACCAAAGGATTTTTGTCCTCATAAATGAAATGCCTTGAAGATGTGAGCTTTCAAAGATGTCTGTAAAAAGGATTAAAAAGAATCCTGTTCCTATCCAGCTTTTCAAAAGTCTGTCTGCCTAAAATGAGACACACATGTGCAGAGGAATTACGTCTTGCTTGGAGTCTGAGATTTAGAATTCAGTAGGAAGGGTGAAAATGTAGAATGTAGCTTGAATTTATCCTCAGTTCTTTCTCATTTTCTCACTCTTTCCTTCTCTTGCTTTTTTTCCTTTCCCCAACCACTTACTCTGTTTTCTGAGTTGATAGGGAGCTGACCCAGCACTTGCACACAGTAGGCAAGCACCCTATCGTTGAGATGGCTTGCGCTGTGTGAGTTTGATTGGTAATGCAGGAATGCACTTGCTAAATTTACTCTGAAAATAATCCCTACAGTAGGGGGCGGGTGGGGAACGTACGGCTGTTCATTGGCTCTCGGGCTCTCAGGTGACCTCCTCTGTGTGCTGGCAGGGACAGCACGGTGGCTTCCTAGGCAGGGTGCTGATGTGTCCTCCAGGGCCAGCCTTGTGCCAGCGCCAGAGGAGTGATAGGATGTCTAACAGCCAGGATAGGAGGAATGAGCAAAACGCCTGAATCTGGTGCTGCCAGACTGTCTGGGAGAAGGGGATTTGAAACACAGGACTGACTGTTCCTGACACATGTGGGCTCAAGGTCTGGCGCTTGGCATCGGAAAAGAAAAAAATTTTCCGGAAGTCAGTCTGGGATCTGTGGGACGGACGGTTATGAATGCTTAGCAGAGTAACACTTCATCTCTTTAGGATTGTTGGGGAGAAAAGGAGTCGCCACTTTAAGTAAATGTTTTAGAAATCAGGCATTGACCCTTCAAAGTGCTGTGCATATACCAGTCTGCTGTCTACTGGAATTGCTGTGGTTTTTATATGGTTTGTCTCCTCCAAAACTCGTGTTGAAGTGTAACCAGCCTGATGTGATATTAAGAGGTGGGACCAGGTGTTCAGCCTTGTGCCTTCGTGAAACAATCCGTCTTTGTGATTTATGGGTTGATGGGTTATCTCAAGTCTGAGTCAGCCACAAAAGCCAGTTTGACAAGGTTTCTCTCACCTTTCCCCCCGCCCCGACTCTCGCCACGTGATGTCCTGAGCTGCCCCAGGACTCTGTGCACCAGAGGGATCATCCCTCACCAGCTGCAGGGCCGTGACCTTGGACCATGGCCACAAACCATGATAAGCTACTTTGCTTTATGACTTAGCCAGGTTGGGGTGTGTGTGAGATCAGCAACAAAAAATGGACTCCAGTAAAAGTACGGAAGGGTATTTGTTTGGAAATCCCAGGTAGAGAAGGTAGTTTGGCTAATACCTGTAGACAGACACTCCTATTGAGCACACACACTGGACCTCCCAGTGAACCTAGTCTGAGAGGGCCTTCCCTCCTATCCCGGTGGTGAAAGCCAGGAGAGATGGGGACTAGGGTAAGCTTTGGAAGCAGAGCCACTCTGAGCCTCTGTCCCCATATTGGTACAAGGAGAGGAGCGGTCACTCCTTAGGGAGAGTTCAAGAAATAAAATTTAGCTCTTGGCCCACAACAGGCAGAGTGCTGTTATAAGCCTAGGTGGCCTTTCAGATCAATTGTCCTTTGAACTGCTTGATGTCCTTTCTTTTCTGGGCCTCTGGTTCTGTTCTTAATGCGTTTACCAAGCATTGCAGCAAGATGCCTGTCCTGCAGCAAAGTGTGAATTTTACTGGCCAAACCCACAATGACCTCACCCTGTGTTCTCTTGGACTGTGCAAAGTTCAAGGATATATAAGCAAACAGATTTATCTTGTATACTTTGCGACCAAGTTTTAAAAACAGACACTTTCCCACTTAACTTTAGTCACCAAGGCCAAGGAAATAACTGTTTCAGGTTTAACTGGTTCAACACCTGGGTTAAAACCTTTCTGGTTCCCATGACTTTTGGAGGAAAAATAATCTTACCTGTGCATTTCCCAGGTTGTTGACAGGTGCCTCTTTTGGACAGAGGCTTATAGCACATTTAAGGCCAGGAAGATATGCCAGCCATGTCAAAGGGGCCGAGTTGAAGGAACCACCTGTAATAAAATGTGGTACGTGTCATGGTCTCTGGACTGTGCACTCTTGCCCACCCCAAATCTCAGCACAATTCATTTCACACCACACTCAGACCGTACAACTGAAGTTCTATAATTCCAGGATAACACTGGACTGCAGACAGTTTTGGGGAAGTAGAAGATAAAACCATACTGCTGCCGGGCGTGGCGGCTCACGCCTGTAATCCCAGCACTTGGGAGGCAGAGGCAGGTGGATTGCTGAATTCAAGGCTCGCCTGGGCTGCATAGTGAGCTCAGGGCCAGCCTGAACTACAAAGTGAGACCCTGTCTCAAAAACAAACAAATAAACAACAACAACAACAGCACCAACAACAAAAAACATACTGCCAAAGAGTCATCTTTAGACCTGATCTCATATGTGTCTTTCCTCTACCAGGAGCTCCCTGCTCCCAAATCCTGGCACATCTCCACCCTCACTGCTTCAGTTTCTGTCCAAAGTCCATCTGAGCTGCCTTTCGGACCACAGCTTTTAAAATTGCAAACTGGCTCCATTCCCTGTTCCTCTGTATTCTTTGTTCTTATTCATACCTCTGATTATTGACGCACTCTGTGGGGTTGTTGTCTGTCTCCCTCATCCCCAGGTAAGCTCCAGGACAGCTTGACTTTGACTCATGACACGTGGGGACGTGCATGTGCACACAGCGTTAGGCCTCTGTATCCACTCATAGGTTCAATCAACCACTGATCAAAAATATTTGGGGGAAAATAATGTATCTTACTGGCCATATATAGATTCATTCCCTAAACAATACAATAAAATACCTATTTACCTGGCGTTCACATTGTGGTAGGTTTTATAAATAATCTAGTGATGGCTTAAAAGATATGGGAAGATTTGCATGTGTAGGATGCAAATAACGTGGTCTTATGTAAGGAACTTGGACACCCAAGGATTCTGGTATCCACAGGGGATATTGGCACCAATCCCCAGAGGCCAAGAGAGGACTATTTGCATATATGTGTATGTTTACATGTAAACATATACATACATTTACATAAATTTACATGTATATTCATTTCATATATTTTGGGTTCATAGATTTATAGAACCTGGCACATAATTTACTCACAACAAATGGGAATTAATAAATCATACGTGCACATTAATTACAAGATGAGCCACAGTTTTAGAAATACACAATAAAAAGTAATTCATCTGAAAACAAAGAGAAAATGCTTCAGTAGCTTGTGAAACACCTGGATAATTCAGATCCAGGTCCCATTGATCCAGGGATCAGACCCACTCCTGACTCACTGAAGTGAGGTGGGTGTATTTTAAAGCACTGTGGGAAGAAGTATTCCACCTCTTGTCCCTGCAGTTACAGTGGCAGTAATAATGGGCATTAAAAAAAGTACAGCCATGTCATGTTCTTGGCTTTTTTTCCACAAGAGCTTCTCATGCCTTCCCTCGTTTCAGCCTCACAATGGCACTGTCATCCTGCCAATTTTATAGATGACAGAGCTGGGGTCTTCTAGGGGTGTTGGCGTTCATTTTTGTTTATTTGAAAAAATGTTATAGGCTGACAAATAAAATGCAGCAGTAACAGTGATAGCAGCCAATGTGAGTCAGTAAACCATGGACGGCCAGAGCAAAAACGGAGGTGCCTTCGGCTGCAGACCAGGCAGGACAGGTAGGGTGCTAGGGTTCTGGTTGCAGAGTTCACCAAGGAGGCTTGCCAGCCAGCCACAGCCCCAGGCTGTAGTTCACTGATTCCTGAGTTGAATATAATCTCTTGGTGTAGGGACTAGGTCGCTTTTGTTTATCACTGTTTCCTGTGCAGGGAGCAAAATGCTTTGCATATGTTAAGTGATGGATGGACCAAGGGTTTTAGGGATACCACCATAGCCAAAACTCCTGCTGTCCCCACCTTTCCTGGCTGTCCTGCCCCCCGCCCCGTTCTCCTCTTCCCTTGCTGTGAATTTGCTCCTTTTCTTCCTCTCTTTTAATCTGGACTGAACACTAACTAGGTCCTTCCCAAGCCCCTGGGGTCCTGGGTAACTCAGCCTGAGGAGTCCTGCCAGTGGTGACTTTACCTAGAACTTCTTGCAGTTCTGTGTGTGTAGATTCAATTCTCTTTGCAGCCCTCTCTATCTCAGGAAGGGATTATGGCCATCTACAAATGCATACAAGAAAAATAAGATCACGTAAAGTAAAAACGAAGCAAAGGAAGGAAATACCACAGTGATGTGGAATTTGGAGTTGAAACTGACATTTGACATACTCCTTTCTATGGATGAGCCAGAGATTTGGCTTAGAGCTTCCTAGTAGGCAGGGGGTAAAGTAAAGCTGTCTTCTCACCACCCTCGGTGCATCTAGTTGTCAGAGCAGGCGAATCTATTCCTAACACTTAGGTGGGGTGCCCATCTGCCCACGGGGCCTCCTTAAGGGAAGCTCTGGACTGAGGGACCCACGTGCCCCATGCTGCTCACAGTGGCTGTGAGGAGTGGCAGGTGGCGGTCACAGCATACACGGCCCACAGTTGACATTAGGCTGGAGTCCGGAGGGCGCAGCTGTGTCCTACACCTGGCTGAGTTGGCCTGGTATGACCCAGTGCAGACTTGAGGGCAGGTAGCAGATGGCCAGACCCACGGGGTCCTCAGGCACCTTCCAGGCAGGGGAAGGTCTTGGTCAGGGGAGAACTCAGAGTCAGCTCCCGGCCTCCCGCTTCACTGTGTCCTCTCTAGGCTGGGGCTCTGGTCAGACAGTGAGGTTGGTGTCAGCTGTCACCACCTGGGTCTTGGTGGGGCCAATGACAGCCTCAGCAGGGTGGCATTCCGCACTTCATTGCAGGCTAAGTGCCACCCCTTCCATGCTGAGTACTTTTTTGCTTGTTTTTTTTTTTGTTTCTGAGACAGGGTCTGGCTTTGTAGTTCAGGCTGGCCCTGAGCTCATTGTGCAGCCCAGGCAAGCCTCGAACTCAGCAATCCTCCTGCCTCTGCCTCCCGAGTGCTGGGATTACAGGCGTGAGCCACCACGCCCGGCACTGTGGTATGTGGTACTGATTGCTGGTGGGTATGAGTCACCACGCCCAGTATTGTTGTATATAGTTACCAGATCCAACTAGGGACCTTGCCCTTGGTAGGCAGGCACCAAACCACTGAGCTAAATCTCTGGCCCCTGGCTGAGCACTTTTTTCCTGTTACTCAGGGTTCTCTTTTGTTAGCACTTTCCTAGGAGGTAAATTTTAATTTAATTGAAGTTGCCCCTAGTGTGAGAAATTAAATCCTGAGGGATATGATCGCATCACATGGGGTAGAGCTTCAGGGCCACATGCCATTGGAATGTGTGAGATTATTTCCCTCACACACCCCAGGTACTTTTTGCCCTCTTTGGGGGGAATATCACCCCCCACTGAGAATACGTGCTATAGATACATCCTTTCTTCTTAGGAGTCTAATTGATGGATGAAGAATCTGAGGCCCAGAGAGGTAAAGTAACTTGCCTAAAACCACACAGTTAAGGAGAGGGGCTCGGAGCTGAGCCTGAGGGACTGCTGTACAGGCTGTGGTTTTAGCTCTTTTTCTTAACTTGTGG
This sequence comes from Thryonomys swinderianus, assembly GCA_004025085.1. Lineage (NCBI taxonomy): Eukaryota > Metazoa > Chordata > Mammalia > Rodentia > Thryonomyidae > Thryonomys > Thryonomys swinderianus. The sequence continues at coordinate 23,344 of PVIC010010849.1, forward strand.
CAGCAGGTCATACCAGCTGTTAGGCATCTTGCCCTTTCTACTTCCCTGTGCCATCCTCAATTGTTCTGTTTCAGTGCCTGTCTAGTTGCCACATTGGTTTTGTTTTGTTTTGTTTTGTTTGAGACAGGGTCTTGCTTTTGTAGCTCAGGCTGGCTCTGAGCTCACTATGTAGTCCAGGCAAGCCTCGAACTCAGCAATCCTCCTGTCTCTGCCTCCCGAGTGCTGGGATTACAGGCGTGAGCCACCATGCCCGGCATTGTGGTATGCGGTATTGATTGCTGGTGGGCGTGAGTTACCATGCCCAGCGTTGTATGTGGTTACCGGGGATCGAACTCAGGACCTTGTGCTTGCGAGGCAGGCGCCGGAACCACTGAGTTAACCCTCCGGCCCTGCCACATTGTTTTTAATAGCCACATCATGCAATAGGGCACAGCTGGCCAGATGGGGGTGGTTTCCAGTCTTGTACAGTTAAAACCACCATCATGATAGTCTCATTCCCACACAGATCATTTTACTTCAACACAGGTAAATGCCTGCAAATGAATCTCTGCCCTTCTTTAAAAGACAGCGCCTGCCTAGAGCCAAGCTCTCCAGGGTCACCCTGTGCCCCTCTTAGCACCTGAGCTCTCATGCTGACTCCTAAGTCCCACTCAGCCCGTTACAGATGCAGATGTGGCCCCCAACCCTGCTCCGTTTACACTCTTGTCCTCTGCTCTTTCCCCCATGAGACTCCCCACAGTTTATTTTTGAACTTCAGTCCTCGTCTCATTAACAGAAAGTCTCAGCAGCCGATTCCATTCCCGCTGCCCGGGTACGTGCTTTGAAATGAGATTAGAACAACCTAGCGTCTTGGCTTCCCAGGCTCTTGAGGACCCCAGGCCCCAGGGATGGCAAATCCTTGCCAGATCGCTAGTCTTTTTACTTTTCTCACAACCCACGACATGGCTGTCCTTTAGCAGGCAGGGAGGTCTGGCCCATGAGGTCCCTGCTCAGTATCTGCAGAGCAAATGCTCCTCTTCTCCTAACCTTGCTAATGGAGTTTCTGTGGCTGAGATAAGTGGCCTCTGCTGGAGCTCCCAGGTGGTGAGTTCGTGAAAATTCACAGAAGATGTCCGCACTCCCTGTGGCAGGCTGCCTGCGGCTGATGCCCGGGCGCCATTACTGTTCTCAGGGTCATGACCCCTGATGCTGTCCAGCCACTGTTCGTCCTTTGAGTTCCTTCAGGAGTAGCTGGGCACCAGGGTGGAAGGGGGTGAATGGGACAGTGTGACTTGTTCGGCTGTGAGGTTGAGTTGAAGGCCCCGCCTGCCCTGACCCCATTGCAGCAGCCTGCATTTGCTGACGGAACATGATAGGCATGCTGGTGATTTATTTCATGGAGGTGGATTTCGCAGGGCAGGGTCCACCTTGGATGCTCCCCTTGCCTCTGGGGGCACAGAGGGCACCGTTACCCCACCCCGTCTCCTATCAGGAGGGGTGCGTGGCTGTCTGGAGACAGCCAAGTAGCTTGACTCCTAGTTGGAGGATACAGAAAATAAGCAAGTATGTAGTACTGTAGGTGCTGCTTATGAGGGAGGGGCATCTCTCAGGGGAGATGCTCCCTGAGCGCTTGCCGGAGCCGTGCTGGGAGGGTAAGCACAGGAGATTGCCCCAGCCACAGAGAACAGCAAGAACCATCCTGAGGCAACAGGGGAAGCAGCAGGCAAGGCCTGGGGGAGCATGATCGGAAGGACCTGTTGGGTGAAAGTGGAAGCCAGGGAGGGACCGCTGACCATCCCAAGATCACGCAGCTTGAGGCAGAACAACTTTTTATGGATTCCTGACTCCCACACTTACCCTTTTTGAGGTGCCTCCAAGGAGCTGGAAACATGTCAGCCAACCTGGCTAAACTCCCACATCCTCCAGTCTCTCTAGTGTGTGGTCTCTGTGACATCGCTTCCTGTCCTCAGCTTCCTCCTCTGGATGGTGGGAACAGTAAGTAGGGCACAGTACTTTCGAGAACAGGAGGTGGCCCTGGGGGATCCTTATGGTGCACTGTGGTTGTACAGAAGACCTTTGTGGTGCGGGACACCCGCTTCCTGGTTCTGAGCTATATACAACCTATTCTCCACCCCGCTCCCTCACCCCACAAATGACACCCACACCTCTCCACAAGCCTGTCACTTGCATTCCTTTTTTTTTTTTTTTCCTTTGGAGGGGTCTGGTTTCGCAAAATCGGCATTAGAGGTTGTACCTTAGTTTCCCCAAAATAGAACAGTGATAGCCCTTACAGTTGGCTCTCTCCATGTGGGATCAGAACCCCAGTGAATACCCACCTGGGCCTTAAGGTTGCTCCCCATGTGTGCATGGGGTGGGGTGACCAATCCAGGAATGGCTAAAAGAAGAGAGATGGAAGGGGCTTCTCCTCCTTGGCCCAACCAGGAGCCTCAATCCTGCCACCCTGCGGTATCTTCAGACTGAAACAGAGTACCCAGTCCTGTGTTGGATGGTTTGGAGGAATTGTAAATCAAGAAATCCAAAGCTGGCCGGGCGTGGTGGCTCATGCCTGTAATCCCAGCACTTGGGAGGCAGAGGCAGGAGGATTGCTGAGTTTGAGGCTTGCCTGGGCTACATAGTGAGCTCAGAGCCAGTCTGAACTACAAAGCGAGACCCTGTCTCAAAAAAAAAAAAAAAAAAAAAAAGGAAATCCAAAGCTGTCAGCGTGGCTTCCAGGCCCCAGGAATCAGCAAATAATGTTTCTGTTCCCTCTCCTCCTCTCTTTCCTCCTACCCTGAAGATAAATCTGAAGTAAATTCCTGAGTGTGAGTGTTTGATCCCACTTTACAAATGAGTGAAATGAAGCTCAGAGATCTCTACATCTATAGTATTTCTATGACCTACATCTCTAGTATTTTCTAATTTTGTAATTTGAGTCATGGTCTTGCTAAGTTGCTGAAATTTCCCAAGTTTATCTTGAATTTGGATCCTCCTTCCTCAGCCTCCCAAAGTGTCAGGATTATAGATATGCACCACCGTTCTTGGTGCTCTGTGTTCTCTGAATTTACTGGTCTGCGAGCTGATGGACAAAGGGCAGATGCCCATCAACACACTCTTTTGGTTTTTGGTGTGGGCCCAGACATTAGCCTCATCCTAGAGAAACACATCCCCTGTGGCCCGAGACTCTGGGCCTCAGCCAGTGTCTCTCCCCTGCTGCTGTTGGCTTTTCTGTCAGATCCACCTCACAGTTTTATTTTCAGTCTCTTAGATTCCATATGCATCTAATTCGTCATCCCATGGGGCTGTGACTAATTAGCCTCTGATTATTCACAAACAGAGAGGCAGGAATGAGGATCGGTCCTCTCTGCTTTAATCACACAGAGGATCTGAGGGGAGGCTGGAGGCTTTCAGAATTGGCAGGACTTGGAAATCAGAGGCCAAAGTACTGAAATCCCCGCAAAGACTTGTCCCCACCCTGTGTGTCTTGTGTGGGGAGGACACATGCTGAGCTGCTGTGCTCACAGCGGTGGTTCGGCCTGGCCCCTTCCTTGCAGCGTCTCTGGCCGCCGCACCTTACTGCGGCCAGCTTTCCAGGAAGCAGCTTTTGTTGTCACTGGGCCAGAAGGACAGTGGGAATCCTTCTCCACGGCTCGTAAAGTAGGGCATTTCAGAACCAGGAGTTCCGCTGTGCGCTTTCAGGGGGAAGACAGGCCCTTTTCTTTCTCCTTGGCTCTGTTTGTAAAGAAGATGAGATGACTCCCGATTTATGGGGCTTAGTATTATTGGCGCGAGTGTAGAGTTGTTCATTCATTCAGCAAACAATCCCAGGGCACTCAGCGTGGAAGGCCACGTCCTTACTGTGCATGGTCTGGATCCGCACTCGCCGAACCCTGGAGCTGGGTCCTTCCCGTCCATGTCGTCGGATGCTCAGTGGTGTCTGGATTCCACCCATGATGCAGCAGGGTCCCCTTCCCCGGGGCGTAGAACTAGCCCATCTGAGAAGTAGGACAGCAGAATAAATATGCTGTTGCCCCACACTTCTTCTCTGAAGGGAGCCCTGGCTTTCATCTGCGCACTGCCTGCATCTCAGCCACCCTGACCTCTTTCTTGTCCTCCCCAGCGGAGGGGACACAGTCTTGACCCGTGCTTCTGTACAGCCGTTTCTTCTCCGCAGTGCTTTCCACTGAGTCCTCAGCCCGTGCCCTCACCCATGCGGGTCCCTGTGTGTCACTTGCTCCACCTAAAACCCAGCTCGGCCCCTATTAAACTCTGCCCGTGTCTTCACCTCAGGGGTATCATGTATCCGCCCCTCCCCACCTGGGCAGTTGCAATTCCCTGAGGCGCGGCCAGAGTCCCTTCTTCAGTGAACCAGTCTTCATGAATTGTTGCACCGGTTGCTGTCAGGACAACAGGGAGAGAGTGGCTCAGAGCCTTCATGCTCAGACCCCGCTGCTCAGAGCTGGAGGACCTGTTCTGCCCACTGGGAAAGGGAACAGAGCTGTGGAAGGTTCCCAGGTGGGCGGAGCTAACAGGCAGTGGGCCGAAGACTGAGCTGGGAGCAGGGCACCTCCAGCAGCAGCCCTCGGTGGCCACGGGCCGCCCCTTTGGTATTCAGGCCGCCCGCACCCTGCATAAACATTCCCCGAGTCCACCTGACGCAGCGGTTTTGCCTGTGGCATGAGAGTGGTGGAACCGTGATAAAAATAGTGTTTAGCTCCCCGCACTCTGCTTACTTTGTACTTTCAGGCAGGAACGCGTCTTAGACGTGTGGAGCCGCCTTCAAGCCCATCATTTCTCCCTCAAGCGGCATGGTCAGCTGTCAGTGACACCGTGAGTCGGGCTGGGCTCAGGCCACAGGCTCATCCAGCGTCTCCCTGTCCTCCCCGATGTTGTCAGAGACCCTCAGGCAGAGACAGAAATCAGTTCTTGGGCTGTGTGGAGCAGAGTGGCCTGGCTGCTCTGGGATCCTGAATGCCTCTGACCCCCAGGGAGTGAGCAGGAGATGGCGCTGAGGTTGCCGGAGCCAGTACCGACAGCCCCGGCAGCCCAGCACTGCTCATCATCACTGCTGGGCTGTGTCTCGGGTGCTTCCAGCCCTCAGTCCCTCTCCGTGAGCTTTCCGGAGACTGCAGGGAGGGTGCTGGCTGGGGTAGCTCCTGTGCATGGGATTCTTTTTCCACTTAGAGTCTGTAAGTGCCAACCCTGAAGCCTGTGGCCTGAGAGTGAACACTAAGCCCTGTCCTCGGAGATGTCACATTGTTTAATTGGTACAGCTGTCCTCAGGAAACATGGAGGCCACCGTGAGTGACATCTCCATTAGGGAGGTACTCTTGGGTCAGCAGGAGGAGGACAGGATGGAAGGCCAGCCAGGATGTGACAGGGAGGCAGCTGCTGGTAGCAGTAAGGACCCAGCTGTTACCTGTTCTCCCCTCTCCGACCCCAGGACCTCTGCCCCAGGCCCACTCAGGCTGCAGGCCTCAGTCAGGGAAGCGCCTGCCCCAGCCGCCAGGCCATCTGACAGAGGCTGTGCCAGGAGATACACTGAGAGGTGCTGGAGACAGCCTGGTGCTCCTGTGCTCAAAACCGCAGATCTGTCCTGGCCACAGGACACCCTGAGCCTGCAGTGAGCCTCACCTGGTGGACACTTGCATCTCATGGAGCTGCCCAGTGCGTGTTCTGGTTCCTGCTGTGGACACCCAGTCGTCCTGCCTGAGTCCCAGGCAGGACTGGGTGGGGTATGAGAGGCATGGCTGGGGAGCTGGTCTCTGGCTCCCTCTGTGCCTCACCTTATACAGGACAGCATTGGGGACCCCTGCCAGGGGCCGGCAGGGACTTTGTGAACCCAAATGTGCTTTTCTTACTCACTTCCTCTTTAAGATAGATTTCTCTGCCTCATTTCCGATTGCTATTCTGACGGCGTGACCTGCTCCCAAAGTGGCTGTAAACTTCTCTTTCATCGCTCGTGTGTTCAGGTGTCACTCAGTAAAGAAACACTGGGCTCTGCCAGGGCCACGGGTGTGGAAACCTGTTGGCTCCTCTGATCTCGGAGGTTGTCCCGAAGACCTCTGCAGCTGCTGGTGTCAGCTCCGCTCAGCAGACACAGGGCAGAGCGAACACACAGAAACGGACACAAGCAGAGCTGCGAACGCTGAGAAACGGGACCAGAGAGTCGTCTGGATGAGACGAGGAGCCCGTTCTGTGGCACAGTCCACACAGCGGGTTGTGTCTCAGAGTTGTGCACCTCCCACGGGGCCACATCCGCTTACGACTTGACCGAATGCTTATTCTCTTCCTGGTCACAAAGCACATTCCATCTTGTGTTCTTTTCTCCTGATTCCCTTTCTTTTCTCACTTTCCTCCGCAGTCTTGCAGCTGTTTAGTTTCTAGAACTGTCCTTCATTTAAGCTTTTTGGGGAAGTAGAGAGAGATCGGGGCTAAACAGCTCTTGAAGGAAAGTACAGCTCCCAGCTCTAGGTTTTGTGTGTGACTTTTCCTTAAGCAAATAGCTTCCGCCTCTGGATCCTCCTTAGCACACTCCAATGATGAGGTGCTCCGGAGGCTATTTGGGATGCGAAAACGCGATCAAATGTACCTTAAAGAGTCTAAGAGCCTGCAGGACTCCTAGCCTGAGAGCAGGGAGCGGTGTGTGCAGCACCCACCCAAACTTAGACCCCTCTGGGACTCCAGACTTCAACCTATGATCTCCTGCCCACTTTTGACCATGCTGCTCACAGGTGGATGACTGTAGTTATTTCCCTTCCCCGAGCTTCAGTTTGTACATCTGTATAGTGGGAAATAACCCCCATCTGCCAGGATCATGAGTACTATCGCTCGAATGCTGCTCATTGAATGCGAACCCTTGTAAAACAAGACAGTTTTCTAGCACCCCGAAGGAGGGTGGAGATTTACTGGCAGATGTGAAGGTTGAGACACTGAGCATTGTCACCACCTCTACTGGATGACTGCCGAGCTTAAGGAAAGCTGTGAAGCCGGCAGAGCAGGGTTGTATTTCAGCTCCTCTCTTCTGCAGCTGTGCGCCCTGGACTTTGGCCCCCAATCTCAGCGTGCCCAGTTCTGTCAGAGGTGATTATATTACATCTGACTCAGAGCGCACCACGCCTTTCCCAGGTGTTTGCACCGGGTGCCTGGGGCCATCTCTGCATGCCCTCTAGGGGTCTGATGGGGAGCTTGGTGGGGGATTCTGGGCATGGGATCTTCCAGGACCTCTGTACAGCCCAGGCCCTGCCCATATGTCTCCGACTAGTCACTTTTAGCACACGTGGTTTTGACACCCTCCAGACACCATGCTCCCCATGCCAGATCCTGGGACTGAGGCTGGCTCTTCTCAGAACTGGATCTTAACCCCAATGAAATACAAGATGGGCCTTTTTCTGCCTCTTTAGCTTTATTTGGACTTAGAGAATTAAAGTCAATCCAGATTGACATCTTTTTATTTTTGCTTGGAAGGTCGTTTAAAATTGTGGAAGTTTGACACTCACCTAGAGTCTCCTTGAGTGGAAGTTTGAAGACGTGCCTCCTGCGTCTGAATTGGATGAGCTTCTTTGCTGAGCATGTGTCAGTTTTCTTTCATGTTTTAGTCATGGGGGAAAATGGTCCAGCTTAGGTTCCACGTTCATTGCCAACCAGTTTCCGTATTCTAAGTAGGAAAACTAAGATTCAGAAAGGGCAAGTAAGAGGTGGAAGAAAATGAAATTTTATTGTAACACTTTATTTTCTGGGTAGATAGATATCCTTAAAAGTGAAAGTTATTGGGATTTCGTTTGTCCCACCCCAGCTTGTGTCTCTGGTAGAAATCATTGTCACATTCCTTTTGTTTTTTCGAGAGAAATATCTCCAGAGACCTGGCATGAGAGTAATGGAACAGTTCTCAGAAGCCCTCCTGTGTTACTTTTTCTTTCTTTAAGGGAGAGAGTAATACTGTTTTTGGAACAAGTCAAATTTCAGAGGCTACAGATCTGAAGCTTTTTTTTTTTTTAATGTTCTGAATAGGAGTCATTTGCATTCTCCGCTGTCATAGTGGTGATGTTGGGTCTTCAGTTGAGAATACAATCATAACTTTTAAAGATTCCCATACCTGGGGAATCCAGAGAGTGATCAGCTTAACAGTGGGAAAACATATCAGTCAAAGTGATTTCTGGAACTGACATAGATCTGTGAAATTGGGGAGTAGAGCCACACACACATTGGGGAAACAAAGCCTTTGAGTTTAGAGTTAGTTGTCACATGTCACCAGGTGTCACTTGGTAGAGGATAAAAATGCTGAAAGATAATTGAAGGGTTTTACACAGAAATTCTAGAGGGAAAAAATGAAGCAACAGGGAGGGGAAACTCAGAAGAGCTGACACAGTGATGCCATCGGGAGGTGGATTAGAACAAGGAGCAGCACACCACTTCCTGTGGTAAAAATCCAGTGCCTGGCTTCTTTATAAATAAAGTTTTATTGGAACACAGGATAGCCACTGATTTACACAATGGCTTATCATTGCTTTGGCTTTGCAATGGCAGAGTTGAGTAGTTTCAACAGAGGTAATGTGACCTACAGATCCTTAGGTATTTCTTAGGTGGCCCTTTGCAGAGGATGCCCTGTCTCGAGGTGTGGGTTGTCAGACTGGTGAATGATCTTCTGCTACCTTTGACTACCTAGATGCCCTTAGATAGGTCCTCTATGCCCCCAGAGTTTAGTTTCTTCATTATGTAGTGTTCATTGTTTCCTTGGCGTATTTTAATAAATCCCCCCAAAACTCACTGTGGTTGAACAGGAAGAATGTAATTTATTCTGTCCCCATCTTTGGGTCAGGTTGATGTTTAAGACCTTAGGATGCTTCTGCTTAAACCATTTGGACTCTTGAGCCTGGAGATGAGCTGCCTGCAAGCAGGTCACCTGGGGCATGTGGCCTCTCCTCCTCATGGCCTCGCACTCTCTGGAGAACTCCACCCTGGGCCCATCCATGTGGCAGTGATACGGAGAAAAACCTCACTTCAAACTAGAGCCGGGTCACTGCTGCTACCTTGTTTTCGACAAAGCACATACTATGGCTAGCCCATGTGCAGTGTTCTTGGTGGGAGGATCTGGAAAGTCTTGGCTTAGTCACTTTCCTGTGACTGGGTCAAAACATTTGACACCTACAACTGAAAGAAGAAGAGGTTTATCTGGCTCAGTCTTCCTAGTGGCTTCGGCCTAAAGTCTTCTAGCTCCCAGCAGAGACATCATGCCAGAAGCACACGGAGGAGGAAAAGTGTTGGACCCACAGTAGCCAGGAAACAGAGAGAAGGGAGGAAGAGCAAACATTCTTCCAGGTCTTACCCTCCGTGATGTGCCTCCAACTGGACCCATTTAGCAACGGCACATTCAGCCTCTGAACTTGTCAGTGGATAAGTATAGTGCCACATGGTCCAGTCACTCCACACACATGAGACTTTTGGAGGACATTTTAGACCTAAACCGTAACAGCCCAGTTGCCAAAGGTATGGACGCAGCAGACCACAGCTTGGGGCCATGAATACAGCTCATCTATGACCATCATAAGTCCCGCGAGTACCAAGAGACTCATGTGCAGTATGTGGCATGTAGGAGGTATGTAAGAAATCCTGGCCACTGTGAGTCCTGAATGTCTAGGGACATGAGCCAAGTCCCACTAGCAATCTGTTTATTTGTGAGCCTCTCTGTTTCCATCCCTGTATCAGAAAAGGGACAGATAACTATTACAGGAACCCAGCTGATAAGCTGTGTTATGTAGGGAGCAGCACATTCAACTCTCATTCAATATCACTCCTATTTCTTAAGTGATTTGCAAGTATAAGCCCTTTGTGTCTTATTTATGCCACTACCACTTGGAAGGACCAGTCTGTCCATCCCTTCTTTAGGTGGTCTGAGTCTGTTTGCCTGGCTGTTGGCTCTTACTGTCCCCTCCTTTCTGGACTTCTCTCTCGGGGACATTCAGCAGAGATGTGCTGTTGTCTCTCTCCGGCTCCCGGTGCAGCAGACCCTTAATGCGAAGTGACATGTGAGTAGAGTCCCAGCCCCTGCGAGGACTCCCGGCAGTGAGCTGTTGGCTGGAGAAGCCTGGAGCCAAGTCCTCAGAATGGCTAAATTGCAGCCTGACAGTGCAGATCAGGAAAGGTCACTGTGCAACATGCCTGGCTGACCGGGGTGGGCAGGAAGGGCCACACTGTGCCGGCTGCAAGGATTCCACGGCTGCCTCACGGCAGAATGGCCTTTGCTACCCAGCCAGAGTTGTTTAGAGACTGATGCAGTGGTTCCAACCTCCCACTCTGATTTGGGCCAATCAGTCCAGCTTCTCAGCAGCCTTGTGTTGGATTGAATCTAGACTTGAGTCTTAAAAAAAGGAGTAAAGTCTCAGTGAGTGGTGAGACATTCATGTGATGAAAACCTAGATCCGAGTCAGACTGGGATTATAGTCTCTCAGTTCTGCCGTTTTATAACTGGGTTTAATGCTTCTCCATACGGTTGTTCAAGGTGCACACTGCACAAAGTGATTGTTGGGAATTGAAATCCAGTTTACACCCTGGCCACTGGGTGTGCATGTTCCTAGAGTCACTGTGGCAGTTGCCCAAGGTGAGGGGAACCTGTTAGAAATAATTGTCACAAAGCTGCAATGTAAGTAAACGATCACCTGGCTGGATGGAGGTGAGGGGATTTGGGAATCTGAACTCTGTCGGTTTCTTTATCTACCAAATGGGGATAAAAATAGTTCCAGTGTCATGAATTTGTCTGTACCAGCAGGAGTTTGCAAAATGCTAAGAACTATGTTGTTGATGATGATGATAAAAATACTTATCCATTGGGGGTTGTCATGATGCTTAAATGAGCTCCATATGTAACATAGTAGAATTGGTAACTCCTAAATACCAACTCAGTAAACCAGTTTTGGTCCACCAAATGGGTGGAAGGTTGACCTGGGTTAAGGATTTTCCATGAGACAGCACCAACGGTACTCAGGGTGACAGTTGTAGATGGTGCAGGAAAGCTCCACGTTCTCTGTGGAGCAAGGGGCATTTCTGTTTGACTGAAACCTGCCACGTGAATTCCCCCTAACTTCCTCTAGGCACCTCCTTCCCTGATGGCTCAGCCAGAACCTGACTACCCTCCTACCCGCCCCTCCCCACCTGTCGTTCCTATGATCTCTGCAAGCCAATCTATGGGCGCCTATAGAAATAAGTGTGGTGGGGAAGGGAATTGATTTATGTCCTTACACAAGCCTGATTCGAATCCTAGTTCTGCCCTTGACCAGATGGGTGGGCAGACTTCTGAGCTTTTCAATTTCAGTTTCTTCAGAGTAACAGCAGCTCCTATATCCCGGTTTTGCTATGAGGATGGGAAAATAATGTGAATCGAGGGTTTAGCAGAGAGGCATGTGTGCCCACCTCCACATATTAGCTGCTGCTGGTATTGGCATCACACCCACAGACACACATGCACACCCATATACATACCAGGACTGAGCTAGATCTTGGGGAGTATAAATGTGAGTAGCTCTGCCCCTCAGCGGCCACTCCTGGTGGCAGTTACACCCTTGTGAAGGAGTAATCGAATGTAACATGGACAGTTCTGAAGCAGAGGTATGAGCAGCCCTGCAGGAGCAGAGGAGAGGCAGTCCCATGAGGTCAGGGCTGTACCACAGGGGCCGACAGAGGCAGGAGACACTGAGCAAGAGCTTGAAGAGGAGCAGCATTCCAGGGAGATGACAGCAGACAGCAGAGTCCCAGGCACGAGGGTGACCTTTGCAGCTGGGACCGGAGGCTGAGTTTGGGCTTTGGGCCTGAGCTCAGGCTGACTCTTCCCGCAGACAGGTGGCTCCCACTGGGAGACTGTCTGGGCTGACGGGATTAGAGCCCAGGTCTGGTGGAAAGTGCCATAGTCATTAGTTCTGCCACTGAGCGTCCAGAAGGATGCCAGGGGCTTCCTGCAGGCAGAAGGCAGAGCATTCAGAAGCAGATACACAGGGCCTAGGGGACGCTTTAAGTGAGAAGCTTTTCCCTTGTACTGAGACTCACTCCCGTTCTGATGTAGATCCATGGTTGAGGACCATCCCCAAGGTCCTGGGTGATCCTGGTCACCAGAGCTGGTAGCCAGAGACTAGTAAAGAGCCCCCCCCCACTCTCTGACCTGCTGCTGACCCCCTAGTCCTTCCCCAGCCTCCCAAAACCAGGAGAGAGAGGTGCACAGGCATCCAGGCAATGTGCCTGCCGTCCGTCTGGCCCTGGCCAGGCCTGCATGCATGCTGGGCCCACCCCTCTTCCTGTCTGTATTGGTGAGTATTGGTGAACACCCTTCCTGGGCCACACGCCTGAGCAGATCATGTAGGTGTCTCCGGTGGCTTTCCAGGGCCCACAGGCTGGACTCCTCTCCGTGAACAAGAGCCTTCTCCACCCCGTGTCTGCTGCCTCTGCCGCTGTCTCTGCCTCCTCCATGTCACAGCTCTCCTGACCTCTCCTGCCCTCCAGCCAGCACTGGCTCACATCTGCGCTTCTGTGCCGGGGGCTTGGTTCTGCCTTTTCCGATCCCTGGTACCTATGGCCCAGGACTTTCTCAGTGGTGCTTCTTCAGCCTGTTCCAGAGCCCAAAACAGCCGCCCTGGGAAGTGCAGTCCCTGCTTCTCCCCTGCTTTGTCTTTCTCTAAAGCATCCTCTATCAGATCGTACAATATTTTACAACTGTTTGTTGCTGGATTATCTTAAGTTCCAGAAGGGCAGGAGCCAAATCTCTTGTGGACTCTTGAGCACCTAGAACACTGTATGCCTCCTTGATATCTTTTTTTTTTTTTTTTTTTTTGAGACAGGGTCTCACTTTGTAGTTCAGGCTGGCTCCGAGCTCACTATGTAGTTCAGGCAAGCCTCGAACGCAGCAATCCTCCTGTCTCTGCCTCCCGAGTGCTGGGATTACAGGTGTGAGCCACCACGCCCAGCTGCATGCCTCCTTGAAAGGGCTCAAATTCTGGTGGAATAAGTGCAGGAATCAGAAGTAGGGTCTTCATTACAGAGAAACAGAGGCTGATTCTCAACAAGTGCCGTCAAGTTCACCCACTGCTGCCATATTCTGTGCTGGTACTTGGATCTCTCATCATTAGAATCTCTCAAGTGAGGTGGGTGCTGCTTCCTCCCATTTTGACAGATGAAGAAACAGAGGCTTAGAGATGTTGGAAGTAACTCTCTGAGGGTCACCGACTTTGAAGAGTGCTGCTATAGTGCAGCTGACATTGTAACTCCAGTTCCCTGTGGTTAAGGACAGTCAGAACCCCAGTCCATCCTTCCTGTTGCCTTCTGTGAATTACAGGTGCATTGTCGTCTCGTTGCTCTCAGCAGGATCACGAGCCTGACAAGGCACGTGACATTGGCCAGACCATCTGAGAGTTATAGTTAGTAGTTTTCATAGGTAAATATGTTTAGGAAAAAACCACCATCCACAAACACCATCATGTAACCCACCCCACCCGCATGGTGACGGGTGTGGGCCCATGTATCCCGAGACCTGTGCAGCACCCAGCACGTGGGCAGTGCTCCAGGGCGCTCTTGGTGTTCCTGACTTAGCAGGTGACCGTGGTTCTGCTGCAGGATCTGAAAGGCAGAGAGATTTGACCCGTGTAGATCCTTTTGGAAGCGTCCTGGTTTGTTTTTGTTTTTGTTTCATTTTTCCTATTGGTGCAAGGCAAACTGTAAGACTCTACTTGGTTCCTGCCTCCAGGGAGGAAGGGCGCTGACCTGGGCTTACAGAGACTCTAGGGAGAACCTGGCTGTCAAGGTGGACCTGACACGCATGTGTGCACTTTTAGCATTGTTCTTGACGCTCTGCTCTTGCCTTGGAGATATGAGGAGACGGCTCTGCCAGCCTCCGTCTGTGTCTTTCTGAGTGACTGTGACTGCTCCTGGCCTTCAGAGTGTACACTCCTGACAGATATTAAAGAACAATTCACTTATTACAGCTAAACAGAAAACCATATGGAAAAGGCAAACTGTATTACATCTGCTGCCTGGGCTCCATCTGCTCCTGCTGGCTGGGCTTTGCCTCCTGTGTGCCAGCCTGGCAGCTCCTGGGCCAGTTCCTTCTCCCTTCTGCAGGGGACAGGCGCTGCCCTTGCCTCCCACCCACTCCAGTGGGCCCTGCGGGCCCTCCCAGCCTACTTTGGAAATGTGAGGATATCCACAAAACTTGGAGGTGGTGGTCCCTGGAATGTATGCTGTGGATCCATTGCTTCCAAGTGTGTGGCTCTGTACAGGTCAGTGATCATTCCTGTGCCTCAGTCTCCTTGTCTGTTCACACGCTGCCACTGGCTGGGACCACCAGAGGTGCATGTATGAATATCCTGGGTGGTCAGGCTGCCTGATGGGCCTGTGCTGTGCCCCCTGCTGGAACAGTCCTGCATACTCTACAGTGAGTCAGAACCACCCCACCGCAAGCCATGACATTGGCTGTGTGAACGGGTTCAGGGAGACTCGGTGAAGTAGTAGCTGCATCTGAGAACCCTTGTGAGGAGGAAATGGCAGGATGCGTGGAGCACCAGGCTACAGGGACAGAATGTAAGTGTGCGGGAAACATTGGCTCTTGCTTTCACTGAAAATGTTTGCTCCCCTCTCCTCTTATGCTCATCCTGTTTTCTATATCACAGTGGCTTCTTGGGTTCCATGTATGCCAGTCATCCAGGGCCTCCAGAAGTTCTCATAGTCACTTTTGCATTCCTCAGAATGCAACCTTTTCTTCCCAACTAGTCCTACAGATAGAAACCCAAGCTGCAGCAGCACCAGTTACATTGCAAAGCACTCTGGGAAGCAGAGTCAGACAGATCTCACATTTAAGACTGGCCTGAACAACCTAGTGATTTAGGTAGATTGTGGTGAAGGTGTTGGTTTCAATCACTAGTACTGAAAAGGGGGAGGGGGGCAAAAGAAAAGGAAGGGAAAGGAAAGGAACAAAAAGCAAGGCTGGAGGTGCCCAGCACCTCCTATAAAGGTGAGACGCAGAGGTGCCAGAGCCTGTCCCAGAACAGGGCCAGCTGAGGGCAAGCGGCTGTGTCTGCCCTTCGCCTGTAGCCGCAGTCTCCCACCTGCACCTGCTTTTGCCTCCAGCTAGCAAGACAAACCAAATGCTCTTACTTTAGTACCTGGTTGCCTGTCAGAAATCATTTCTAAAAATGTTTTCCCTATTTCTCCTGGGTCCCCTTGCTCCTCAGTGCAGCCCCAACTTCAGAGCGATTAGAACAAGACGGCTGTCAGCCCCTGGCCATCAGGGATGGGGTGATGGGGCAGCAGCCATGGAGAGGCACCAGGGCGTGGGATGAGGTCCTCAGCTAGTCGTCTCACTTGCCTGCCTCAGTTTCCTTATCTGTACGATGAGGAATATGAGAGGACTTCTGGGAGGTTTACAAGTTAATTCTCGCAAGGTGCTCAGGCAGGTTTGTAGCATGTGGCAAGAGCTGCTCTTCAGCACTGATGCTGTCCTCTCTGGAGAGGGGCAGGGCACCCACAGCGGGCCTGCTGCAGAGTACAGGGGAGCAGGAAGCACGGCTGACGGGGCCTGCTTCCCCAGCCCCACCCTGGGAGATAGAAGCAGAGGAGGAGAGGGTAGAAGGAGAGGAGGGTCATTCTCTTTTCTAGCTCTAGGCTCTGCTTCCTGAAAATCCTAGAGCATCACTGTGATGAGGGAGTGAACAGTCCTGTGGTTTCCCAAGCTATGTGTGTGGACTCTGGTGGCGCCTGAGTTGATGGGGGGATTAGCAGGAGCTCTCAGGATACCAAAGCTTGAGCCCTCCCGGGAGAAAATGACTGCCTTAACAGTGCACCCCTGCCTGCCACGACACTAAAACCTCACCTTGGTGTAGAGTCCTTGCCACCTGTCTAACACTTACTGTCTCTCCACGGAGTGGAGAGAAGCCTCCCAGAAGCCAGGGCACCCGCAAGCAGCTGAGGCCCCTGCAAGGTGGATAACACAGTGTTTTCCTATGCTCAGAATTTGGGGATCGAGCTGATCAATGTCCCCTTTAGCAATATAAACACATAAGTTTAAAAATGAGCCAGAGGAGATTGCTAAGCAAACAGGGAAAACATTAGGAAGTCCTGCATTAGCCACACGTGCCTGGTTTGCAGTATAGCAGCAGGGTTCAAGGAGGCCAGCCAGGGCTCCAAACCGCAATGTGGCCAGGTGCGGTGTCCCCGAAGCCTGCCACCCACCCACTCTGGCTCCTCTTGCATCTGAATCCAGGTCGCAGCTGCCCTCCTATATGGGAAGAGCAGCATCAGGGCCTTCACCCTTGCGACCCTCTAGAGTCTCCCAGGAGTTTTGTGAAAATCCCAGTTCCCAGGCCAGACTACTAAACCCAATTCTCCAGGGCTGGGACCCAGCAGAAGCCTGTTTGAAGCTGCCGGTGAGTCTGTGGGCAGGTGGGCCGAGCGCAGTGGCCAGAGCCGTGCTGTCTGAGGGCTGAAGACCGGAGAAGAGCAGAATCCAAGGGAAGGGACAGAAAGGGTGGGAATGCTAATACAGCATGGAGTAGAGCAGGCGAAGGGCAAACCAGGTGTTGACAGCATGATGCAGTTCTGTTGGTGTTCTAAGTGTAGGAGACAGCAGTACCAGCTGTAGGTGGCCATGTGTGTGCTCACCGAGAGTCACCTCGCCGTGGCTGTGACAGGTCCTTGAGACAGTCGGACCATCAGAGCTGCCACAGGGCTCTGTTGCGGTGACTTCAGTCTGTGATAGACAGAGCCAATATTTTTAGGCCCAGGGCCGACTGCAGGTTGGCTGGGAACAGGTAGGAGTGTGAGGGCATTCACCTCCAGGCCAGAAAGCAAAAGGGAAATCCTATCTGTGGCTGCAGACCTGCTGCTGGAGGACCCACCTCCTGCAGGGTCACCACCTCCTCATGACACCTGGCTGAGGAGTAGGCCTTGAACACACAGGCCTCTGGGGACAGTCCTCATCCAAACTGTAGCACTGTCCCAGAGTGTGAACACACAAGGGCAATGACAGACATGACCCGAGAGATGCAGAAATATCAATATTTTTTTGAAACAGGGTCTCGCTGTGTCATTCAGGCTGGTCTTGAACTCACAGTGATACCCTTGCCTCCGCCTCCCAGCCCTGAGATCACAAGTGTGTGCCGCCACATGGGACTAGGAACTTAGTATTTGAAAATATTAAAATCCATTTTAGAAGATATTTTTAAAAACTTGACCTCCACAGTCCTTTAGAATTTGAATAGCTTAGGCAATGGACTGTCTTTTGTTTTGGAGACAGGGTCTCGCTTTGTAGTTCAGGCTGGCCCTGAGCTCACTATGTAGCCCAGGCAAGCCTCGAATTCAGCAATCCTCCTGTCTCTGCCTCCGGAGTGCTGGGATTACAGGCATGAGCTACCATGCCTGGCACTGTGGCATGTGGTTCTGATGGCTGGTGGGCGTGAGCCACCATGCCCAGCATTGTATGTGGTTACTGGGGATCGAACTCAGGACCTTGTGCTTGCAGGGCAGCCACCAGAACCACTGAGGTGAATATCCGGCCCTGGACAGCCTTTTGATTGTGGAGTGAGGTTCTAGACAAAGCCATGGAACAATGCCGCCTGACTTCTTCTGGGATATACAAGGCCCTCCTGTCTGGAAATGCTGGTCTGCCCACATCCTGTCCTTCCTGTCTACTCTGAGTTCAGACATTCTAGGAAGAGCTTCCCTGTATAGAAAGAAGCCCGTGAAGTTTGCTATGACACAAGTTTAGAATCAGACAGACCTGGGTCTGATCTCAACCCTGCCCCTTCCTAGTTCTGTGACCCTCCGTGAGTCACCTAACTTTCCAGGTAGTTCCTTATGAGGACTGAGCTCAGTCAAACCCTCGTTGCTGGAGATAAATGTGTGGGTTAAATGTCATAGTGTTAGGCTGACAGCAGCATTCTGACACAGTGACTGTGACTGAGGGATGTTTGACACTGACCTGCGGAGGCACAAATGATGGAGACGGGCCGTGCAGCAGGGTCAGAGAGCAGAGCTTTGCTCTTTGGGAAGCCTGCAATGACCCTGGCATTGGGTCAGTATTTTGTCAATGTGTTAGGGCTCCTACGCTTGCTGACTCGGACTTTAAGCCAAGAGTCTTAATGGAACACCTCTTTCCAGGAAAAGTAAGGGTCCTGTTTGGGCCAACGAAGGCAGCCATAGCTCGATGAGGTGCCCAGGGGACCTCCAGGAACTGAGGAAGAAGGGCGGCTTCCGGGACCTATGCTCCTGCTCAACAGTCTGCTCCAATTCACAGAAGGAGCCACCTAGTGGCCTGAGCACCTGTGAGCGCTCAGATCCCTCAGAACCACCGCTTGCCGGGTGTTCACTGGTTGTCTCAGGATAATCAAGGGCTTGTCTGAGTCAAACCTGACCGTGTGACTGGCCGTGCTGGCCAAGGCACCAGTGCTTAGTCCCCAGAGCAATGAACTTTCCAGCAGGGATTCACCCTTCTAGCTTGGATAGCACAAGGTTCCGGGGAGAAGGTCACAGTTTGGGTCACTGCCACCCAGGCACCCAGCCTCTGTTCCATTGCTCACTGTCTGAGGCGGGGCAGTCCTGCCTCTTACACCTATGAATTCAACCTCCAGCCTCAGTTAGAGTCTTTAAAATGGGTGGGCAAAGCTAGCTAACAGACGCCTGGCTTTGCAATATATTGGGTTGTTGGTAGGTTTGTCTGTCTCATCTACCAAAGTGTAAGCTCCACAAGATCAGGCATCTATCTGACCCCTTCCTAGACATGTACTCGGTGCTGCAACTGGTGGCTGGCCTGTGCTGCTGAGGAAGTATCTGGGAGTGGATCCATGAAAGGTCATTGTAGAAGCCTGTTGCGATTGTGGAGATCTGTAATCCCAACTGTTCAGGAGGCTGAGGGAGGAAGATCACAAATTCAAGGCCAGCCTGGGCCATGTAGTGAGACCCTCTTGGGGAAGGAGGGGGGAGGTGGGACAGAGGGAGGGAGAGAGAGGGAGATTGAGAGCGAGACAGGAAGAAAGGGAGGAAGGAAAGAAGGGCTGGGGATGTCTCTCAGGGGTGGAGTACATGTGGATTTAGACCCCAGTACTAGATAAAAGAAAGCTCCCTGAAGAATCGGGATGGTAAAAAAACCACATCTTCTTTATCCACTCTCCAGTTGATGGACATTTGGGTTGTTTCCAAGATTGAGCTATCACGAACTGAGCTGCTATGAACAAGGGTGTACATCTGTCTTTCCAATGTGAGTTTTTAAATTCTTTTGGGTATATTCCTAGCAGGGATATAGCAGGGTCAAATGGGACCCGTAGTCCTAGTTTTCTG
>PVIC010010850.1:0-42590 GCA_004025085.1 Thryonomys swinderianus
GAAACTTTAATTTTGTTTGAGGCAACACTGAATGTTGTCCACTATTTGCATATTCCAGCCTCCCTTGTCCATTTGACTAAGGGATTAAATCCAGCCAATGAAATAAGTAGAAGCCATTGCATGCAAGTCATGGGAAAATTCCTCAAAAGGGAGGAGTCACTACCCAGCATGTACATTTTGCTCTTGGCTCTTCCTCTTTCCATTTGAAACATGGACTTGATGCTCATTGTGAGGATGGAAATCACAATGCTAAGGATGGAGACAAAAATGTGGAGAACACTGGACCTTCCATAACATCATGAACCTCTGGGTGCCCACTCAAAAGGCTAATATTTTATGTGGAAACACTTAGCCTCAATTTGTTTATGATCCTGTTTTTCAGATCTCTAACTTATAGCCAAATACAATTCCTTCTCAATATACCATATTCTTAAAAAGTATAAGCATTTTCATTTCATAATGAGCTCTAGGGCTTTGCAAGAGTAATTATAAGTATGTTAGTCCATTTGGGCAGCTTAAGCCTGAAGGGTTTAAACAACACTCATTTCGCATAGTCATAGAGGCTGGAAAGTCCAAGTCCAAGGGCCAGCAGATTTGGTGTCTCATGAGAGGCTGGTTCTTGTGTGTAGATGGAGGGTCCTCTCGCTGCTGTGCCTTCATATGGTAAAAAGCACAAGAGAACTCTATAGGGTCTCTTTTATAGGGCACTAATACTATTCATAAGCACTTCACCCTCAGGACCTAATCACCACCTTCTAATACAGTCATGTCAAGGTTTAAGATTTCAACATAGAGGACCGGAGGGTTAGTTCAGTGGTTCTGGCACCTGCCTCGCGATCCCCAGTAACTACATACAATGCTGGGCATGGTGACTCACGCCCACCAGCAATCAATACCACATACCACAGTGCTGGGCGTGGTGGCTCACGCCTGTCATCCCAGCACTCGGGAGGCAGAGACAGGAGGATTGCTGAGTTAGAGGCTTGTCTGGGCTACCTAGTGAGCTCAGAGCCAGCCTGAACTACAAAGCAAGACCCTGTCTCAAAAAAAAAAAAAAAAAGATTTCAACATACAAACTTGGAAGAAACACAGAAATTCTGTAGCAGCAAAAGTAAGACATTGGTTCTTGATGCAAAATAATAATAAATAAGAACTCAATATGCATGTCTATAATTTTAAGGCTCTCAGAAGGAGCTTTTGGAAGCCCTGTTAGATTAGTCACAAGGGCAAGGCTCGAGAGCCCACCCTGAACATTTGCCCAACAGGCAGTAGCAATTCTCCCCAGCAGTTCTTAGGATGTGGAGGATGGACTGAGGGAGGGAGGGAGTCCAGCTGAAGCCTAAGCATGGCTTACGAGGAGCAACAGTGTGGGCGCATTGCCTGGATCTTCTTCCCCCCAGACTGCTCACGTGCCCTCAGGAAGTACCCTCTAGAGGAGGCCAAACTGGTTTTGAACCTAAAACTTTGAGTCTCATTTCCGCGGTGAAAATGCAGTTGCATTTTCCCCATAGCTTCTCTGACACAAGAGCTCACTTCTCAGGCACCTGAATAATTCTGCTATTTTTTTTTCAAGATTAATTTTTTTTCAAGATTAGTTTTTAAAAAGCACAAAAAGGAAAAGAGAAGAAACAACTCTTGATTCTCCAGATCCGATCCTTTCAAGAAGGAAGGAGACAGAAAGAGCAAAGGACACATGCTCATTCGATGTACTCCATGCTCACCATCTCCCACTTCCAGATTGTAGGCGTCAGACAAGGGACCTTCCTTCACTCCTGTCCTGCCTGGTGCAGGGCCCTGTACTGCCAGCTCCCGCCAGCAGATGACGCTGTCCCAGCTCATCTCCACGAGAAGGAGCGCCCCACCCTACCACTGCCCCATATTTACAGCTAAACTCTGTAATGCTCCCATTCACTGGCCCAGCTCGGCCAATGGATTATGTGCTTCCTCATCCTCTGGACCAGTCAGTTACATGGAAAACACCGTCCCCTGAATATTCTCCGCTACAAATCACATAATTCCTGGCATGACTGTGATTTCCAGCCACAATCTGGCTCCAGTTTGTGGATGAGCTCACTGAGAGCATCGAGATCACAGGGCCCGGTCCTTACCTCGCTGTGCACACAAGCCCGCAGGGTCCTCACCGCAGTCCTCAGGCTCTGCTAGGAAAATCCATGGCGGGCCAACTTCATCATCCACCCCAGGCACGTGGAGCCTTGAGTCGGTTGAAACTTCTACGTCTCCCACAGTCAAGACACGTGCATTTACTTTTCCCAAGTTCTTCCTAGAGGAAGCAAGATGTGGGTCAAGAACAAATGCTACAGTCGGTGCAAGTAAATTCTGTTGTCTTAGAGTTTTCACCCAAATGTTCCAAATCCTAGACATCTAGAAATTTCATTTATCATTCATCATTAGTTACACTTTCTAGTTTTGCAGCATTTGCAGACTTGACCAACCTGCTTTGATAGAGCTAGTATGACTTGCTTATGTATCCTGAGGCAGGACATAGACGCGACCTAATCGGACCTGCAGACTGGGGGTGTTCGTTACATTGGCTGACTCGGAGGGATATAGCTAAGAAAGCTGTATTTCCTGAAAATTCATGCCTGGGGTCTCTGACTAAACCCAGGTAGATCCTTTTCTTCCATACACTCTGACTCACCTCAGTGGGATGGACCCCACTAAACCTAGGCATTAAGAGTCTTAATGCAAAAAAAAAAAAAAAAAAGAGTCTTAATGCTTTTTCTGCCATTGCCACGTTCAATTCTTCCACCTTGACACAAGCCATTTAATTTCCTTGCGCCTAAAACAGGGCCACATCACCTGTCCTGCAAAGCTGATTTGCGCATCAAAGGAAAGAATGAGTATAAACATCTGTGAAACTCATCCATTGCTCTGTAAAGGTAGGTACACGATCACCATCAACTGGGTATGAAAAGCCACAAAGTGAGTCAGTACCACTTAAAATTTCTTTTTAAAGCAGTTCATTGTGTTCTAACCTACTTATTCATTGCTTTCTCTTTTTTTTCCCTGATAGTCCCAATAAAAACGGAGTATTGTGAATCCAGGGAGAATATTACATAAAATTAGCCATCTTGTGTTCTTTAGTCAGTTTGGCAGAGTAGTGATATACCTATTAAAATATCACTCTTAGAGGGGCCAGAGAGTTAGCTCAGTGGTTCCGGTGTCTGCATCGCAAGTGCAAGGCCCTGAGTTCGATCTCTGGTAACCACATACAATACTGGGTGTGGTGACTCATGCCCACTAGCAATCAATACCACATACCACAGTGCTGGGTGTGGTGGTTCATGCCTGTCATCCCAGCACTCGGGAGGCAGAGACAGGAGGATTGCTGGGTTCGAGGCTTGCCTGGGCACCATAATGAGCTCAGGGCCAGCCTGAACTACAAAGCAAGACCCTGTCTCAAAATTAAAAAAAAAAAAGATCACTCAGAGCTGGCACACACACACACACACACACACACACACATTGCTGCTAACCCCAGCTGGCAATAACCAGGGCAATATTTTCAAATTGATGAACAGTTCCTGAACAAAATATCCAAGGTACTAAAACTAAACAACTTTTCCATTTAAACAAAAAAACAACCCTGTATGTTTTCTGGTCCCAACAACCTTTCCCAGAGATGGGAAAGAGAGGAGAATCCAGGAAGCAGCACCCGCAGTAACTTACTATTTTGTTCATTCCTACTGACGAATCCTGTGACTGACCAGGCAATCAGGCTGCCTAGCCCTGATGGTTTAGTGCTTTCTTTTCTGCATTTCTGTGGAAGTAGAACCCAGTGTTGCCCTTTAGGCTCCTGGAGAAACCTGAGCAGAGGGGTCAGCTCTGTAGTTAAAGTGGAACAGTGGACACAGAAAGAGGTGTCTGAGCTTGAGACTCAAGTTCAGTGTCATCAAGTAACAGCAAGACCCACTCTTGAGAAGGTGGCAAGTCACCCAAATCTAAAACAGAACACCTGGAGGACTTTGAAGACGAGATCCTTGAGACGAAATTAACTGGGGAATCAGATGGACTCTACTCAGCAGAAATAAAGCATGTATGCAAAATTCTAAAAATCTTGCTTTGTTATGAAGGCAGTGAGGCAGCCACCAACCATTTAGCTATTTGTTCCTTTATTCATTCCACCAAAGTTTATTACGTACCTACTACGCAAGTTAATACCATTCTATATGCTGGGGACACAGAATAAACAAGGCCAACTTATATATACCTTAAACTTATATATATACCTTAAACAAGGTCTCCTTATATTCTGGGGGGAGCAGAAAAACAACGAGCAAATAGGTCAGTAGGTGGGGATAGCTGAACACAAAGAGCCGTAGGGAGTGTCGGTTTGGGTGGGCATAACTCATAGCAGGGGAGGCTGAAAGAACTGTCTGAAGAAAGGACGGAGTGAGCCTGGAGTGCCTGGGTGAGCATACGAAAGGTGAGATCATACTTCTGTCAGCCAAGCAGATGGAGTTACAGAGACAAAGACAGAGAGAGGTGAGGGAGACGGTGTCAGGTAGATAAGAGAGCCCTGATCGTGCGGGGCCTGAAGGGCTTTGGTTTTCATTCTGAGTGATCTGGACAGAACTGGCGGGGAAGACGCTGCGACTGTCCACAGGAAGGACATCCTGGTTATTCTGCTGAGAACAAAACACAGGCAGGAGAGCAGGTGGACAGGCAGGAGTGGGGAGGAGCCCGCACGATGGTGGTGATGGTGCGTGGGCCATGATGGTGCCAGGGTGAGGCCAAGGTAAGGATCTGGATATTTTTAAGGTAAGATCTGTGGGATTTGATAATGATCAGATGTGGGAAGTGAGAGGTGGAGCTAACCTTACTGTGCTAAGCTGCAGGGAGGGGTTATACTTACTGAGAAGTGCGGGACTGTGGGTGAGCCAGGCCGAAAGGCCTGGTTTGGAACGTGCTAAGTTGGGGGTGTCCACTGGAATCCAGTGGAGGTGGCTGGAAGCCAGGGCGTCATCAGGCCCTGGGGCTAAGCTAGAGGTGTAAACCTGGGAGCTATCAGTGTAGAGAAAGGGTTTAAAGCCACAAGCCAGGCTGACATTCACAGAGGAGTGAGCACCGATGCAGAAGAAATCCAAGGACCGAGCCCTGAGGCATCTTACACAGCAGAGGATTAGCAAAGGATGTTAAGGTGTGTTTAAAAACGCCGAAGGCCGGGGCCGGAGGGTTAGCTCAGTGGTTCCGGTGCCTGCCTCGCAAGCGCAAGGTCCTGAGTTTGGTCCCCGGTAACTACATATAATGCTGGGCATGGAGACACGCCCACCAACAATCAACACCGCATACCACAGTGCCAGACGTGGTGGCTCACGCCTGTAATCCCAGCACTCGGGAGGCAGAGACAGGAGGATTGCTGAGTTCGTGGCCGCTTGCCTGGGCACCATAGTGAGCTCAGGGCCAGCCTGAACTACAAAGCGAGACCCTATCTCAAAAAAGCCAAAAAAAAAAACAAAACAAAAAAACATCGAAGGCCTAGAGTAGTGGTGGTGAACGGTTTAGAGAGCAAGTACCCAAACAGCAACCCCAAGTTCCCTTATTTATCACAAAGTACCGACATGGCCCCTCTGTGCACTGTTATCCAGTGCTCGGCTGCTGGGGCCATGCCCGGGTGACTTGGCTTGTGTGCCGACAGGATTCTGTGCTGCTGTGGCACACGTGCCATGGGTTCACCATCCTTGGCCTAAAGAACATGTAAGAATGTTTCTGAAGAAGGAACCACTGACAAGCTTTCCCAAATGGTACTCTTTGGTCACATGTGAAAAGAACTGAGAACCTACTATTGGACTTAGAAATTTGGAGCTCATTGGTAAACTTGTTACAGCAAGCTGATTTCTGTAACAAATAACCCCCAGCACAATAAACAGCTTATTTCTCACTCACATCACCCTCCACTGAAGCATGAGTGAGGTACGTGGCCCTCTCTGTGGTGACTCAGGTGCACACGCTCTCTCTATCTTCCATGTGTGGCCTCCTTGGTCTCCCTGGACAAAGGAGCAATGGCCAGGGTGGACACATGCCATGCTCCAGTGCTCCAGTGCTCCAGCTTGAGGGGCACATCACCCCCACCCAACCTCAGCACTTAGATGCCCTGTGTGGCTTCATTCAGATTCCAAATCACTGGGAGACATGGCTTTAGTTGTGTGCCCAGGAAAAAGGTTTGAGAGATCTAGCCAGCTTCTACCACGAAGGCCTGGGAAAGAGTAGGTTTGGGGGATGGTGGAACCAAAGACTGGGGGGAGGGTTTTCAAGAGGAAGGGGGAAATGGAAAAATGGGGTAGCAGCTAAAGTAGGCCTCTGAGTATTGAAATATAGGCACTGCACCCTCTGTGTCAGGAGAGAAGGCAGGGCAGGCGGGCACCGGGGGAGGGAGTGGTGGAGACGGGGGGCACTTGTGAGCTCCCTGTTCTGTTTTCCCAGTGAAGCCATCACTCAAGGCTGAGGACGGGGAGGAAGCGCTGAGCGTTTGGAGAAGGGTGAGAAAAGGTGTGCTCTGTGCTTGGAAAGTAGAACGAGTGTGTAGGGAGGCACAGCAGGGCTGCCAGCCGAGCACCAAGCACCTCCCCACAGGCAGGGAAGCTGATCTGAGAGTAAGACCGACGCAGTGCTCAGGGGCAGGGGTAGACAGTGGGTGGGCAGGATTCAGCCATGGCTGTGGTGTTTTGGACCAGTACGGTGAAGGAAAAGGGCCGTGTGATGGGTGGGATGACAGCGAGGGACAAAATGTCAGCATCTAAGTGGGTCCAAAGGGCAGTGAGCACCTACAGGTGGAGGGAGAAGATAGAAGCATCAGTAGCTTATGTGTCCCCGCGGCATGGAGGAATCACTGCAGGGGACAATTGTGACCTTTGACACTGGGGCTGAGGAGGAAGCACGGCTTTTGGCAATGCCAACATCGAGGGCACGAGCGACTCTACAGAACCAAATGGTTGGAAAAGAGGAGATGGAGGGCCAAGTGCTGAATGCCAGAAGGATCACAGCTAAGAGAATCACCAAGGATCGTTATCAAGAGTATTGCTGGGAAGAGCAGTGAGAGGTTGTTTTCAAGCCCTCCTCACAGAACCTGGTGGTCCGAGGTTCTTTTAGGTTCTAGAACCTAAAAGTTGGGCCCCAAGGCAAAAATACCTCCATGAGTTCCCCTTCTCGTACTAACCGCAAAATAAACAGAAAACCATCAGGGCAGCCCGGGCAGAAGCTGAGCCTGGAGAAGGACCAGTCTCTAACCGGCCGGGTCAGCCTCCCGAGAGCCCAGCTCGGTTCCGCTGCTTTCCCTGCGACCGCGAAGAATGAAGAGGGACAGCGGCGAGATGCTGCGAAAGCCGAGCTGATTCATCCGGGAGAGCGCGTTTCCCCACATAGTTAAATGCAATAGAAGCTGCTGGCTGATGACGTTCTGGAGTTCATATTTAACTACTGAGCATGTTCAAATGCTGAGGAGACTAAATATAGACTTAGCACAAGGAGCATAAAGAGAACGGCGTCCCTGCGGGTTATTCAGGCTGCCAAGGGGGCAGCACCTCCTGCCAAGTCCCACGTAGGTGCCCACTGTGACAGGGCTGCGTAGCTGCGATGTTCCTGAAGGAAGCCATCGCCCCTCACCTCGCCCCAGAGTACAGCTTCAGCACCCAAGTTCCTCACTGATGGAGCTGCACAGCTTTGCCTGGAACTGAGGAGCAGGTTCCGGTATCTGCTAGGCCACCCACTCCCTGAGGCAGAAAAAGGACCACAGACTATGTTCTCTTCACCATTTTCCATTCAGGCTAAAACGGGCCCCTTCCCCAAAGTAACTGCTGCTACTCAGTGCTCTGGGGAATGGCCTGCACCCCAGCATGGTAGGAAGGCTGAGGCAGGAGGGTCATGTACTGAACCCAGCCCAGGCAACAAGGCAACTTAGCAAGACCCTGTGTCAAAGAACAAAGCTGTACATCTGTATGTACAAAGGCCTTGGGCTCAATCTCTAGCATCAAAGCCAGAATCAAACAAGCAAACGGAACGCCTAGGCGGGTAGGTGTCCTTCTTGACGAGGGGCACCAAGCTCACAGGACCATCCAGGCAAGTGACTGAAGACCTTCCTTGCACACGATAGGAGCTGAAATCCGGCTCCTGTTAACTACCAGCACACATGCATAAGAAGGCAGGTAGGTATAAAAGAGTTGCGTGACAGTGTCACCATTGCCTGACGGCCCTGTCACCTGGCTTCCTGTTCCAGGTAGCCAGAGCCCCCAAAGCGGAGAGAATGGGGGAGACAAGACTCGGAGATGTGGTGTTCTCGGAGGAGGAGGACCTGCAGCGTCCCCTGCTTTCTCTGATTATGCATCTGACCTGTTGTGTTGCCTGCAGCACCAGTGGGAAGGAGTACAAGGGGCCATGTGCTTAACCAGCACCCTGGACCACCAGGCCCGCAGTAGATGTCATTGTGCATCAGGACTGGCTTGTTCAGTTAGGGCGCAGAAGTGCAAATGCCTCGTGAGCCTTGAGCCAAGGTTTGACGTCAGCTTCGAAGACTTGTGGTCTAGTGTAAACACACAAGGACCTTGGGTCAAGGGCAGGGCCTAAATACCACTGTTGTATAAATGTATCTTTGGACATCTTGAATCAAAGGGAAAACTGGCTGTTGTTTCCTTGTACCTCACCTTCCCATCCTGCCCCTCTCCATCTCCGGAGTTCAGGCTGAGACGGGAGAGGCCACAGTAGCCACACTCCTCTCCCTGGGCTGGAACTCCATCTTAATTCAGCCTCTCTAGAAAGACAGCACATTACCCAATATACTAATGACGGGCATTTAGGATTAGTCTCTAGGATGCTGGGCGGGAAGAATTTTCAGGACAGAGCGAGGGGTCAGGGGTCACGTGCTAATAATAATACTTAAATGGTATGTGTCAAGAATACAGACTTACAAGGAGACTACTTTAAATCTTCTATGGAACAGTAAGGAATTGTTTTTCTCCAAAATAAGGATCAAATCTGCAGGTGCTCTAACACTAAGCACCACCTTCAGCCCTTTTTATATATATTTTTTGCGACAGTGTCTCATTAAATTGCCTAGGCTGGGCTCGAACTTGGCATCCTTCAGTTCTGGGAACCTGAAACCCTCTATTGTAAGCCCCCTGAGCAGCTGGGATCACAGGCATGTGCCACATCCCTGACCCAACAAGGAGATGAAGGAGGAGGAGGAGCAGGAGGAGGAGGAGGAGGAGGTTATCGGAGAGGAGGAGAAGAAAAGAAAGGAGAAAAGAAACTTGTAGAATGGAGCACAGATTTTTAAAATGCATATCCAGATTTTATTTATTTATTTTTTTGAGACAGGTCTCACTATGTAGCCCAGGCAAGCCTCAAACTCAGCAATCCTCCTGCCTCTGCCTCTGCCTCCCGAGTGCTGGGATTACAGGCTGGAATTCCATCTTAATTCCACGCCCGGCACTGTGGTATGTGGTATTGCTTGCTGGTGGGCGTGAGTCACCACGCCCAGCATTGTATGTGGTTACAGGGGATCGAACTCAAGACCTTGCACTTCCAAGGTAGGCGCGGGAACCACTGAGCTAAATCTCCGGCCCGCATATCCAGATCTTTATTTGCTACCCTTTCTGCCCCATGCAGAGACCAAGATGGTATTTAGTCTTAAGACAGTGTTTCAAATTTTATTTTTAAATATTATTTCCTAGGAAGGCAATTCTCAAAGAGTGGTCCTTGAACCTAGTTTAACCATTGCTGAGGTCAAAACTACTTTCCTAGACTGAAGACAGGACTCCTGACTACATCCCTGTGGGGGCTCCTCTTCCCCCAGAACCCAGACTGTGAACTGTGTCTACAGGACTTAATCCACAGGAAGGGAGGAGGAACTCACTGCTCACGCCTGGGGGGTGGTGCAGAGATTTGAGGGCGTGGCTTCCCAGCTCAGGCCCAGGCTGGGCAAATGCTCTTTCCCACAGTGGATTTCCCTGGTGCTTTGCTGTAACAGCCACTTCTGGGACTCTTTCTGTGGAAGTGTCAGGGGTGCAGGCTCAGGGTTGTGGGGCCTAGGCTCACCCTCTTGAGGAAACCCCAACCTGCAGGATTTTTTCTTTTTCTACAAGCTCCTAGGGCAGCTTCAGTACATGCATTTGTGTATATCAGTAAAATGGTTTATTTTTTTAAAAGGCGTAACTACTTTTTCACCCATTCAGGCCTTCCAGAGACTACATGATGTAGGGTAATACCCTTGCATCAAAAAGGATTCTATGGCCCAAAAAGATGAGTGATGCTTTTTGACTTCTGAAAATTTCCAGTGTCTATTAGCATATGAAAAGCTCTGAAGTAAAAAATCCATTTAACTTGGTTTCATACATTTCACATTTGTTCAGCCATACAATTTATCTCTGTTTTATTTTGGTTAGTTTAGCACCTGTTATTGTCCTATTTGGCAAATGCTCCCCCAGAGGTAAGAGAACGAGTCCAAATTCCTCAGCAGGCAGAGTGCACTAGAGAGCTCTTACCTGGACTGGAAGGGAGCATCAACAACAGAGTACAGAATATCAGGGGTGTCGACGACAGAGTACAGAATATCAGGGGCATCATCAACAGAGTACAGAATATCAGGGGCGTCCACAACAGAGTACAGATTATCAGGGGCATCATCAACAGAGTACAGAATATCGGGGGCATCAACAACAGAGTACAGAATATCAGTGGTAAAGAACAGAGCCCGGTCACCTCTGGATTCCCTTCCAAACAGGGGCTCCATCCCAACTGTGCTGTTTCCTACCTGTGACTTGGGAAAGTTACTCAACCTCTCTGTGTCTTGGATTCTTCATACATAAAACGGGAAAGATCAGATCGATGAATATACACAGCAAATGCTACAGAAGAATTATTTTAGCAGATGATAGGCTACAATGCCAAACCTGCTGGTCTAGGCTGGAGGCTCCAAAGCTGGCTGCTCACTAGCGTGGCAGGCCTCTGGTCGCCGGGACCTCACTTTACCCAAGTGTCAGATCAGAAACTGAGACGGGCGTCTCTGAGCCTCTTCCAGTGTGACACGATTATGCACGCTCCTTACTGAGGTGCCCTGAGAAGGAAAGAAAGGTGGAGAGAGGGCGACCTAAGAGACCCAGGACCCTGGAGGAGGCAGCCACAGGGAGGAAGTGTCGGCCTTGGAGGACGGAATTCATCTTCTGCAGGGTCCTGCCTCCCGCCACCCTGCCCAGTATGAAGGAGCAGGGAGATGGGATTGGCCCAACACATCCCTATGCAGCAGCATCTAGAAGAGCCCGCTCACTGGCCCAGGCTCAGGGAACCCTGTGGATGCTTTAGGCCCTGGTGAGACACAGCAGCTGCTGCCTCTACGTACATCCTAGCAGTGTGGCCCCAGCACAGCAGGTCATGAGGAGAAAGCCCTGGCTGCAAACAGCCCAAAGTGGCAGGAGCTCTGAACCGCTGGCCGCCTGGGCCAAGGTGAAGGAGCCCAGCTCAAAGCTTCCGACGCTAAACTGGGAGCACGTGAGCACTTGGCTTCACTTGTGCTTTAAAAAAGCAAGTAGCAGCTCGGCTGCCAGACAGTAAAGGACTTGGGCGCACAGTGCCCAGGCGTGGCACAGCCGTGCTCTTGCAGGTGACCACACACCAGCGGGAGGCGATGACTTAGTTTCCCAAACTGTTTCTAGGGAGGGAGCCTGGTGGCTTTCGTGTTTCGCTTTCACTAGAGAAGTTCTGTGTGGGGACACCAAAAGAATCTCACTTAACTCAGAAAAGACTGGCTCGAGGCTCGTCAAGAGAAGTATTTGAGACCTGTGGCTTTTGAGCACCTGGGTTCTATAACTAAGTCTTTGAGTAACGACCCAAATACTCTTTTTCTTTTGTTTTCTTTTCTTTTCTTTTTTTTTTTTTTGACAGAGTCTCAATTTGTAGTTCAGGCTGGCCCCGAGCTCACTATGTAGCCCAGGCAAGCCTGGAACTCAGCAATCCTCCTGCCTCTGCCTCCTGAGTGCTGGGAGTACAGGCATGAGACACCACACCCAGTACTATGATATGTGGTACTGATTACCGGTGGGCGTGAGTCACCACACCCATAATTGCCGTATGTGGTTACCAGGGATCAAACCAGGGCCCTTGCACTTGCTAGGCAGGTACTGGGACCACTGAGCTAAATCTCCAGCCCCAAATACCCTTTTTCTTATCAGTATATCACAATGCTTTCAGATGCCAGTAACAGAACTAATCACAGCAGTTTAAACACCGACAGATTTATGTTTGTCATGTCATGAGAATTGTGACATGGGAATGGCATAAATTTAATGAATCGAGAAAATTGGGGGGCCGGAGGGGTAGCTCAGTGGTTCCAGTGCCTGCCTCACAAGCACAAGGTCCTGAGTTCGATCCCCGGTAACCACATACAATGCTGGGCGTGGAGACTCACATCCACCAGCAATCAATACCACATACCACAATGCCGGGTGTGGTGGCTCACGCCTGTCATCCCAACACTCGGGAGGCAGAGGCAGGAGGATTGCTGAGTTCGAGGCTTGCCTGGGCTCCATAGTGAGCTCAGAGCCAGCCTGAACTACAAAGCGAGACCCTGTCTCAAAAAGGGGGAAAAAAAAAAAAGAAAAGAAAATTGGGGCTGAGTCTTCATGATTCTTTGGTCTTTTTTTTTAATAGCCTTAAGACAGCTGCTGCAGCTCCAACCATCACATCCACACCCCAACCAACAGGAGGCAAGAAGACTGGAATGGCAAACAAGGCTTTGCTAGAAGTTCCAGTCAGTAACTTCCACTTTCATCTTTTGCAAGAGAAGCTGGAAAATAATCTTTTCAATGAATTCATGCTAACTAGAATAACCTTGGGTCTCTGTTACTAAAAGAGGGGGCAGGATGGATATCAGATAGGAAAGCAGCACCCTGCCTGGGGTGCCTGGAATGATGTTGAAACAAAAACTGCTGCCTGGTCCTTCTGGTCCTTCTGGGAGCACTTGTTATATGAAGAAGCAGCTCACGATCAGGCCAGGGATGTAGCTCAGTGGTGCCACGCCTGCCTCGCAAGCTCAAGGTCCTGAGTTCAAACCCCAGTACCAGAAAGAGTGCAGCTCACCCAGGAACCTGACTTCCAGGTCTCTGTCTGTCTGTCTGTCTCTGTCTGTCTCTTTCCGTCTGTCTGTCTGTCTTTCTGTTTCTGTCTCTCTCTGATTCTGTCCCTCTGTTTCTGTCTCTCTCTGTTTCTGTCTGTCTGTCTCTCTCTGAGGTGAGGCTGTCTTCTGTTCGAGGAACACCTTGAGTTCCCATGTCAACTTGGGTGGCAAAGGCAGGGATTCAGACACGGACTCGCAGCCTCTGCTTGCCCACAGAGAGGGAGAGGTGAGGGGCGAAAGTGCGGCCCTGCGCCTTCAGAGCCTCGCGGTTAGGGGACAGATAAGGCCCTGTGAGGGGAAGTCGGAGGGGCAGGACCTGGGCGTGGGCATCACGTCACCCTGGGTGGGCCAGAGCTGCCAGAAAGGAAGAGGAACGTGTGGTTTTGCTCGATGAACAGAGACAGAAAAGCACCCCAGCCCAGGTTCCCAGGGCCCACCATGGGCCCCGAACAGTATGTCACCCCAGTGTCCCAGCTGTCCATCAGCAATGGAAAACAAGGGACGGGGACAACAGAATCCTAGTAGGGCACAGCACTCAGCACCAACAACCAGAACCAAAATCTTCCTTTCTGCTCCGGGGGGGACGTGGCGGCCCTGGAACTGACATATCGGGGGACAGGTGGAGGAGAAGGGGACACCGTGTCCTGACTCTCCTCCGATTCGGGAGCACGGCAGCCAGCAGGACAAAGGCATTTTGCAGAAAGGGGAGCACAAGCGGGGCTGGCTTTTCCTGGAGTCTAACGTGCTTCCAACTGCCTTACCGTATGTTCGCAGATTTTAAAGTCACGGTGAATGCCAGGCTGAGCCGCTGTGGGGTATTTGACAGCTTAGTCCATCCCCAGCACCCCCACAGATCACAGAGCTTAAGTCACAACCCCCTCTGTAAGGGCCAGGTGGAATGGCCCCTGGCACTCTTGGGGGACCCTGTACAATCACAGCCTGACCACTGCTGGGCTTCGGGTGCTTGTGCTAGTTTTTGACCCTAAAGCTTGCTTTTCCAATGATTAGATTTTCAAAACATTTCCTCTCACAATGGTATCTTTTAACGCGCCTGTTTTCACAGGTACCCAGAATACAGACTGGTCCTTTTCATCTTCAGGGATTTCAGTTCCATCTCAAGAGGCAAATAGCTAGGGGAAAGTTTGTGTAGCAACTTCGTGGGCTTGGGCCCAGGCTTTGCTACTTATTTGCTGTGTGACGGTGGACATGTTATTGATCTCACTTGTGCCTCAGAGTGCTCAGAGGTAAAAGGAAACTGGTAACGTGATTAATGACACAATTGGCCTCGCAGTACCACGGGGATTAAACGAGTCAACATGAGGAAGCCTGCAGGAGCAGTGCAGGCTGTCGGTCCGTATAGCCAGCGGGCACTCGGGACCTCGCTGGCTTGGTAAGGGCTGATCTCAAGGGCCGCCTCCTGCAGGATGCGTTGGCCCGTCGGATTCTCGGCGAGGGACGGCTCTGTGCTCTGCGCCCCTCACACATCCACCCATCCCTGTCCTGCCCAGCTTCTTCCTCGGTGCAGGGCACAGGCCTCCTGCTCCCGTTGCATCCTGGCCACCTGCACCCACAGCGGGAGAGGGTGGGGCGGAGCGGGAGGAGGGCGCACAGCGGAGCGGGATCGAGGCTGTGTCCTTGGCTCGGAGTCCTCGCTTCCTTTCCTTGCCAGGCTGGCAGATTCACTCCCTGCGCCCGGTGCAGGCCATCAAGCCATCTGATGATTAGGACTTTGCTAGGAAAGCAGCGTGCTCTCAGGGAAAGAGGCAAACAGGCCAGGCCCGTCCGGACCCCAGACGGCTCTCGGGAAGCTGCCTGGGGCTCGGAGGTGCTGTCAGCTGCGCGGCGGGAGCTGATCCTCACCAGATACTGAGGTTGACTCAAAAGGGCCCACTTGCTCCCGACAGCTGCTCGCCCTCTCACAGCTCTGAAGGTGTGAGGCGAATGGCACACTGCGGGCCACAGCCAGTGCGAGGAGGGGGCAGGCCAGCCCTCCAGATCTCCCTCCGGATTCAGCCTCACATGAGTATCTAACTCCTTCCAACTCGGTGGCCCCTCGGCTCGCTCGATCGGGTTTCTACTCGCATGCGCGGAAGCGCTTCCGGGAAGGCGGTGATTCACGGTTCCCCGGACGCTCCGTTCACGTGTTATCTTGTCCGGATTCTGCTTCTCACGCTACTACAGGGACAGAAAGGGTCATTGTCTCATTTGACAGCCAAGGAAGCCCAAGCCATTGTCATGCACGGTCTCCAGCAGAGGGGCAGGTCTTCTTCCCTTCGCCCCTTTTTCCTTTTCTCCTCTCCCATCCCCAAAGGACAAAGAAAAAAAAAATCCTACAAAGGAGAGAAAACCCACTTTCTCCCCAGCACCGGTTTTTGTAGGGACACAAATCCCCACTGGATTGCTTTGTGCCCCGGTATTGGACCAATAGAGGCCAGGGCTGGAGAAGAATAAAGAGATGACTTGACCGTATGTTCCTGCCTGTGGCCTCATTTCTGTTAGAGAGAAAGCATCCAGTTCCTGGAACACTCCTTAGGAGTTAAGCTTCCTGCCCAAGAGAGAGCTGCTGGGGGCGAATGTCTGAGGTCCCACATTCGCCACTGGCTTCAGGGGTGTCACCAGAATCCCCAACCTGGCCCAGAAGCGAGCGCCTGCACAACCATTTCTCCAGCAATTTCTTCCCAGCCAGGTACGGGCGTTGAATGCTCCCTTCTTTCCTCTCTTCATCACTGACTTGGCTCATCTCCTATTACTTCTTATCCACTCATAGTGCTGTGAGAAAAGAACCTTCTGGAAATTCAGTCTATTGGATTGTAATGTGAGCTCTGCGTGTTGACTGCTCTCTCCAAGCACTGGATTCTTATTTCTGGGTTTGAGGACAGAAAGAGGGACACCTCCTGTCCTAGAAATCCACTCTGAGAGGAAGAAGGGGAGGAAAGACACACATTTAAGAAAGGAAAGCCTGGGGCTAGAGGATTAGCTCAGTGGTTCTGGCGCCTGCCTCGCAAGTGCAAGGTCCTGAGTTCGAGTTCGAGTTCGAGTTCGATCCCCGATCCCCGGTAACCACATACAGTGCTGGGCGTGGAGACTCACGCCCACCAGCCATTAATGCCACATACCACAGTGCCGGGCGTGGTGGCTCATGCCTGTCATCCCAGCACTCGGGAGGCAGAGACAGGAGGATTGCTGAGTTCCAGGCTTGCCAGGGCTACATAGTGAGCTCAGAGCCAGCCTGAACTACAAAGCGAGACCCTGTCTCAAAAAAAAAAAAAAAAAAAAAGAAAGGAAAGCCTGGTTCTCAAGTGGAGCCCCGGGCTGTCTGTGCAGGACTGACCTATGAGCTTCCCAGGGAGGCTCCTATGAGCCCTGTGCCTCCGCCCCCGTGGGATAGGTGTGGGCGTGTCATTGCTGTCACTCACTGTGAGTGACAAACAACAGCCACGCTTCCTGGTGGGGTCTTCCTCCAGTGTAATCAAGCCAGCCTGGTGCTCCCCAGAAATGGGGTGATACCTCCAGGCTGTGAAATGGTTCCTGAGTGAACCCATGTTGTTGCTAGGTGCCAGCTTTCTGCCTTTCAAAAAGTAAGTGACTAACAGGGTATATTTCACAACACATCTGTAAGTATGAAGTGATTTTTTTGTTTGTTTTGTTTTGTTTTTTGCAGTACTGGGGATCGAACTCAGGCCCTTGTGCGTCCAAGGCTGGCACGGTACCACTTGAGCTAAATCCCCAGCCCTAGTATGGAGTTATTCTTATACTTCGATGCCCCTTAAAATATAACCTGCCAACACTTGGACTATGTGCTGGTATGCAAATTAGATGTAGTAAAGAAAGAGAAAAGCTCTTTGCTCTTGAAAGATCATATTTATAAGGTTAATGAGATTTATGTATTCCATCAGGAAACTGAGGTTAGACTATAAGACTTTATAAATATAATATTTGGCAATAATAAAGATTCTCTGGTGTTTTTCCTGCACAAGATCAAAACTTTTCATCTATGTTAAGGTTTAACTAGATTAAAAACAAAATTTCCGCAAAACCAAAATACATAGACTCCAACTTCAAGAACAAGGCAGGCATTCTCAGCTGACTGTTTACAATGAGCTGTGCCAAGAACAGGAGGTAGGTTTTTAAAAATATATCTTTACGTTAAAAAGTCCAGCTAAACTGACCATTTCTACGAGTCACCTATTGAAGCCAGAAAAGTAGGCACTTATTTTTCTATGGATAAAAGAGAATCAGGAAAATTCAAATGGATAAAAGTGGCAAAAAAAAAAAAAAGAGAAAACTCACACACACAAATGTGTACATAAAATCCTCACATAACCACGATCTACTCTACAAATAAGGAAATTTCTGAATCTAGTCCAGTCGCATAATGGTGTATGACTTAGCAGATGTTCTGATGGTGACGAACCATCTTTCCCTTAAAGCATGAGTCTGTTTAGTATTAAAATAGAAGCATAATTAAGTTTATACATACTAAAGAATCAGATATCCGCAAAATATAGTGAACACTAAAATAATTATGATGGTTAAGTTATCAGCGGTGACTCAGCAACACTTTAGGGTCTTGAGCGCTTAAAACCACAGCTACAAACATGAAGCGCCGCCTGTCTTTGAAGCCATGCGCAGGGCCAGGTAGCTGCAAGCGGTTGATGGGATGTTGGCCCCTCCCAACTGAGGTGTCCTGCAAGACTTCAGAGAACCACAAAGTGGTGCAATCCCAGCTCACCTTGAAGAGGGAAGAGTTCGTGTCAGTTTCGTCCTGTAGAGAGGTGCCATAGCAGCGTCTCTGGGCACAGGATAAATGCGCGTGAATGACAGCAAGTGAACTGAGAATGTCCCCATTTCTTGAGGGGTTTTCTGATGCACAAAGCCGCCATGTGTGGCAAGAGTTCGCCTCACCATCTTTGAAGGACTTGTCAAGAGTCAGCGAAAACAACAGACACCCATGGAGATACAGTTTGGAATGGGCTGAAAGGAATTTCTACTAAGAAGTTTTATGTACTTATTTTTCTTTGTCTCACAGTGGGAACACCCTAGCTGCCTCCCCCTCTGTAGGGACAAGCAGGGATGGCTTCCTGATATCACTCAGTAGGGATGCTGGCCAAGAGCTGGACCCAAAGTGGGTGCTGAATAGCATGGCCTCCATGCCCTATCCTGGCTGCCGCTATCCTAGATGCTCTGGGGTAAGGCTCGCGCTTCTGAGCTTACTGGGACAGGATGTGTCTTCCCGTGGGCTATGTGGCTCTGAGGACTATAGCTAAGCTTGCGTTTCTCAAGGAATGGATAGGATTGCAGCCAGGGTGAGGAGAACATGGCATTTGATGGCGTATGCGAGGTGTGAAGGCCAGGAACTGCAAGCCACCCACTAAAGTGCCTTGCAAAAGACAGGCCCAGGATCCCAGCATTTGTATTCACAGAACACCCATGTCTAGATTACAGCAGCCACAGCTAAGGAAAAATATATTTTGACTTCTTTTCATTCTTCTCCCACACTGCTGTACCTTGGGAACCAGAGAAGCTAGTGAAAGGCAAGAGACAAAGCAGTAATACCA
Organism: Thryonomys swinderianus; assembly: GCA_004025085.1. Lineage (NCBI taxonomy): Eukaryota > Metazoa > Chordata > Mammalia > Rodentia > Thryonomyidae > Thryonomys > Thryonomys swinderianus. The sequence goes on from PVIC010010850.1 coordinate 18,682, forward strand.
GACAGACCGTGCAATCTCTTGACTGTGAGACAGCCTGGCTGGGCAGAAAGGGAGAGAGTTTGGAATTTTCTGGGAAACAGTGTTAAATGTACATTGGACTACATGTTAGCGCTACTCTAACAGTTCACTAATACCTAGAAGGGGCTGAACAGTCTCGGGCTGCTTGGACGCTGATCAGAACAGGAGATCAGGTTGAAAGAGCAGTGATGGGAGACAACAACAGAAAAAAGCAACAGCTGCAGTTTCCTGGTCATACCTCACCAAGTCCTCCTCATTTGATTAATTCTATTCTATTTGACAGAGAACTGGAAGGACGGATGAATGAACTTCCATATAACTTACCACTGTGGGACCATCTTATTCAGGGCCCCTTGCCCACCTTACATATAGTAAGGGTCCAGTTGATGCTCCCCTCTTAGCTGGATCCCTGACTGACTTGTCCTAGAACTGAATGATCACTTGTCTCTTCTTCTAGGACAGAGCTTTATTTTATTCGTGATTCTGTCTTATGTGCGAGGCACAGAATCGACCCTGCACACATTTTGGCCAAGTGAATGAACTGGACTTGCCCTGATGGAGCTGGAGACCTTTGGTACTTTAGATGTTGGATGCCCCCAATGGCGTACATTTTAAAATCTTGGTCCCCTGGTGATACTGGAAGGTAGTGGAGTCTTTGTGAAGTGGAGACTTTGTGAGAGGTCCCAAGGTCACTGGTGACCTGCCTGCAAAGGGGATTCTTCCGGCCTCTCCTTTGTATCTCAGCCACAAGTGAGTGGCTAAGCTCTCCCTGACACTGTCATCAGGCACATCCACAAGAGACCAAAGTAATGAGCCTCCTGATTAAGCTATAAGCAAAAAGAACCTTTTTCTCTTTATACATGAATTATCTCAGCTATTTTGTGACAGTAGCAGAAAACTGACTTTCCACATCCACTTTTAGAGGAAGTAGCCAACATGCAGAAAAGTGAGGTAACTTCAGCTGGAGTCCCATAGTGAAGCAGGTGGAAAGACAGAGAGCAAAACAGGTCAGTGAATCTCAAAAAATAATTACGAAGTCATATGTCTCTGTTAGTATGAGCCAGAAATAAACTTCATAGAGGCCAGGGCTCCTCTGCAGAGCACAGGACTCAGCACAGATCCTGGACAGTCATTATGTCACCACCTCTGATTCGTGGTATTTTGCATGTTAGCAAAGGATTTTATAGATACTAACTTGCATCTTCTTTATAGCAACCCCCAAAGAGGCACATTTGTGCACATTTTAAAGTGTGCACACATTTTAAAATGTGCACATTTGTGCATATTTTAAAGACTGAAGCAGGGTGAAGTATGTGTCTGTAGATTGACATCTGATCACGTGCTCCCAAATCTGTAAACTTCCCATCAAACTTGGCACACCTAAACAAAAATCATGTGGAGTAACTTCAAGATTCAGACAGACAGATGTCCCTCTGAGCTGGGTACCAGCGCTGTGAGGAGAAATGGCTTTCCGTTTTGACACATCTTCCAGAGGCTTCTTCAGGGGAGCTTGTTCTCACCTGGCAAAAATAGTTCCACGTCCTGGGTCCCCTGTTCTGTCCCAGATGTTTGGAGAGTCCAGCATCACTTTGAGCCTCCACACCTCGCGCTATGCATCCCCAGGTCAGATTGCTGGAGAGAGAAGTGGGTCTGGGGTGAGGTCTGCTGCACACTGTCATTTCTGCTCCAAAATGTCAGACACAAAGTGAGGCCAGCAGCACTCTTCCTTGGTGTCTCAGATGCACACACTTTTGTTTTGGCTGCCAGCACCCAGTATTTCCATTCTTTTGGAGGAGTATCGTCACCTAGAGATCAAAGAGCTCCCGAAGTCTGACATGTTCCAGGGTCTTGACTGACAAAGCTAGGACCGGAAGATAGAACAGCTTCCGAGGTTTTGTCCAGATTGTAGAAAAGAGATGTCAAAACGGGCTTTCTCTGTCAACCTGACTTCTTTTAATCTCACTGCCAGCCTGGTGCTGAAGGTAACACACAGTGCACTGTGCTATGTTGCCCAGTTACTTTCTCCATGAAAATCCAGGAGGAGGGCCTGAATTTCCTTTTTTTAGTTTTAATGACAAAGCATATTTAAACAGGCTAAATTTGGCAAAATAAATAAATAAGTAAATATAAGCTCAGAGGCTGCCATTTACCCAAAATTCATTTTAAAATCCAGAGGAGACATGAAAGGCAAAAATTCTGCTCAAATAGTTTCCAAGGAAAATTCCTTTAACCTTGAAGAATAATAAAGACTCATAGATATATTTGGAATTTCTGAATGGCAGGACTGTTTCCCAAGAGCATTTTTTAACATTTCAAATGAAAAATGAGAACAAGGCTTAAATTGTTTGGTAAAGAGCAAAGAACCTTTTGGATTGAGAAAAAAAGGAGACTGAAAGTGAAAAATGCTATAAGGGACTGGAGTTTTCCATGAAATATGAACAACGGTAGCTTTGGCCAGAAACCTTTGCACTCTGCGCCTCATGTGAAGAATGGACATCACAATCTCTTCATTTCTTTAGGCCCATTTCATGTCATCTTAAATCTTCTGAATTCTGGCACAGAATTGTAGGGTCTGGGGCCCTGAGGAGGGCGGCCTACCAGTCACTGCGGCCAAGCAAGCCTTCCCGTCTCTGAGGGACTCCAGGCCCTCGTAGGTCACACCCCTGACCCTCCTCAGACACGCAGTGGGCTGAGTGAGGAGGTCAGATGCCACAGGAGAGCTGAACCATGGTGAGGACTTGGAGTTGATGCCAGGTAGGAACGGGAGCGTCTTTGGGAATGCAGGAATAATGTTCTCGGGGCCTGTGGATGGGCTTAGAGGACCCCCACATCCTCTGAAACTGTCCTCTATTCCTGTGTTCATGTGTGCTATGTGGGGGTGGATGTGAGGGAACATCCACAGCTCTTTCAAGTTTCTTAGAAGCTGGTATTGGGCAGAATTTTGAGAACCAGGCTGGAAAAGGTGCCCATGACCACCCTCTTGCCCCCGCTGTGTTTCAGACACAGGGCACAAAAGATGCCTAGGAAGTTTCCTCTCTTGAGCTCGACTCTACCATTAAAGCAGAGACCCATAGGGTTCCAGAGGCCAGAGGCCCGACTAGGCTCCTCTGAGGTCTGCTTGTGTTATTAGGTTTTCAAATTACCAACAGTGTTTATTTATATCACATTTTAATGTCAAATGAATGAAGGGAGAGTTGCTGAGTGACTTTCTTCAGAACATGGTTCAGATGTTGAATTTTTCCCCTTTGGCGACATCGTCTCAACCGTTTAACACAAGCAACAGACTCTGCCAGTGATTTCCACTCCTCTGGTGACTGCAAAGCCCACTGCAGGCTCTGGTCCCTGTCCCCTGCCTCTCGCACCTCCACCAGCAGCCTCCGGTCTGCTGCCCACCGAGGAGAACTCAGTGTAGACTCTCCCCTCCCTAAGACCCTTTTCCTGGGCTGGGCTGCAAACCCTGACCCCCGCCCCTGGATCCAGAGAACCGCAGGAGCAATCAGGGCGGCCCACGCTAAGCCCAGGCTTCTGAGAGTCATTTTTGCTATTGCTGTTCACACGGTCACTAACCCCTGCTGCAACAGTGACAGTCTGCTGATAAGCCCCTCGCCAGCAGAGCTTGGAGCTGCTTACCATCATCCCCATGGGTGCAGAGACTGCAGAGGAGGCATCACAGGACCTGCAGGAGGGCAGGTGGATCCTATTCAAAGCCCCTTCGAAGACTCTAGAGAACCAAAGTTTCACCAAAGTACAGCTTCTGCTGCAGTTCAGCTAACTTCAAAAGTATGGAGGCCGGAAGGCTAATACACACTCAGAAGGGAGTATGTAATGTACACTTGGGCTTCAAGCACGCAAACTCAGCCAGTGAGCACTGGGGTTGTGAGCAAGCACGGGGCTGGAATAGGGCTCAGTAATGTGTGTGTGCACAGACACTTCTGCAGACACTGGCTGTCACTGCCTCCCCACCTTCTCCCTTGCCTGACCCAGGGAAAGGCAGGTGCTGGGTCCCTTGTGGACCACACACACACACATCTCAGTGCTGGGCTGAGTCTCACACACACTGAAGAGAATGTGCTCATTCAAGTGTCTACTGAACTCCTGTTATGCTCAAACACTGTATCAAAGTCCTGAGGGAAACTGGATATAAGGAATTCCAGGTTCTGAATCCTGGAAAGCCATATAATCGTGGTGGACTTGAAAAGCAGCTAACATTTTGATCATAGGACCAAAACAAAGAAGGAAGTAAACATGTGGCGCAGAATAGGGCTGACAGTAATTTGTTTCCATTGGAAGTGGAGAGCTCATCATATTGCCTGGGACCGAGGATAATAACTTTACTAACTTCCTCCACTGCCAGCAGGGCCAAAGGGCAAAGAGAACTGGCATTGTCACCACTGGTAGAAGCACAGGCACTGGACACAAGCCCTTCCCCACCCCAGCTCTATGGCTCTGGCAGCCAACACTCACCCTATGGCTTTACTCAGAAGGACAGAGTCAAACTGCTCAGTGTCCAGAGGCGGGAACACCCGAAAGTGTGAGACCAAGAAGAAGACTAATTTGTAGGCAAACTTCAGAGGCCAACTGTATGTTTTCAGAACATATCCAACATGAAACACACACATAGTCCATCCACCTACCTACCTTACACACATCCATCCATTCATCCATTTATCCATCTGTCCTTCGATAAGTCCATCCATAAACCCAGCTTCCTATTACCATTTCTAATTTCCCTTTAGAAATAAAAATAAAGAGAACAGAAAGCCAACATGTTCATTGGGTGGGAGGTATGGAGTCGCTTCCAGGGGCTCCCAGTTTAAACTCTTAAGTATCAACAAAGAATAAAAGCTTTGTCCGCCATATCCTCTCGGGCACATGTCCCCTGTTCTCTTCTTTAGTCCTTGGGTTTCAGGAGCAAATGAAACAAACACCTTACTTCTGAAGGCCCCCCTCTTTCTCTGGAGTTTTGAGGAAATGCAGTCAGTTCTTTGGCTGTCACCCAATTCTACCCCCCACCCAGTACTTTCTAATTTTAGAGCAAAGGACATGGAACTTGACACAGGATGTGTTTCCATTTGCCATGAAAAGCAAGTTGCTCCACCAGCAAGGAGGGCTAGCCCAGAAAACAGGTTCACAGACCAGAAATGTGGAATGCTGGCACAGCACATCCCTGGAAATGCCCGCCATCCCGCTATGAAACAGGAAGTATGAGAATGAATGTGTGTTTTGGCTTCTTTAAATAAAATGATTTAATTTTAAGAGTCTCAATTCATAAAATAGCCCAGCTAATTTTCCAAGGAAAATAAGAACACTTTTTTATCTTCGGTCTTAGAATTTAGAGTGATTTTCCTTAACGGGCTAAATTGAGAAATGTGCCTTATGACGGAACACAGAATGGTGAAAACACAAGTTCAATTTTTGTAGTCTAGAAGTTAGACATCAGTTTAGCTTATACGGTATTTACAAATTTTCTCTAAAAATATGTGCACATATACACACACATACACCAGTATCTTCCAGTCTTGGACGAAAACAGGTCAACCAGACTATGGTCTGGTCTTATAGTTATGTAGATTTATAGACTCAAGAGCTGTTCTCATTTGTAAATTTTATGTATTTATTTTGTTTTTTTGAGACAGGGTCTATAATTCAGGCTGACTTTGAACATGTAGCATTTCTTTTTCCTCATCCTCCCAAGTGCTGGAATTATATGCCTGGGCCACCATGCCTGGCTTTCAGGGGCTATTTTTTAAAAGTGAAAAAGCACAGTCTTCTATGGGGAAGCTATGTTTTCACACCTACATGGAGGTCCACTCTGCTCAAACTATAGGTCATGTTCTATTACTAAATATGTAATCACATTACCAGTATTTCCCTTTAATTAACAGTGTAAGAAAAAGGCCAGAACACCGTCTCAAAGTAGTTTTTCTTAAAAATCCCATAGGCCTCCTACCTGCTCATTCTCTCTGCGACCTCCTACCTCCTCTATCCCATGTCCTCTGGGTGCCTGAAGGCATCTTGTCTGGTTTTCTTTCTATTCTAACGCTGGTTCCCTTACCCTACTCTAAGAAAGAGTTTTTTTCTACCTTCATCCAGCCACTCCTGGGCAAGGGATCATGTCCCCAGCTCCTCCTTTCTACCTCATTCCTCTAAACAAGTAATAAGCAATGTGTTCCCATTCATTTAAAGGACTTATTGCCCACCCCTCTGGGAAAACCCATGGCGGTGGCCACAGTCACAAGCACAAGGAGGCTGTGAGAGTCCAGCTTCTCCAAGGTGTCCCCAGTGGAGCCTGGCTTCTCCTTCTTCTGGATCTCGAGTAGCTTCCTTTAGTTGGTGCTGGACGTGAGACTAGACCCCTTGTTTAATCCAACCTGGACTTTGCTAGATGAACTGAATTTAGACTAAGTGGCTCTTGTCTATGACCTACCTGACCAGGACACCGGAAGCTGCTATCCCTCATCCTGTATCCGCAGCAGACCCCACTAGCCCAATAAGGTCCTGTTTCCCAGTGAGCCTGAAGGGTGCCTGAGGCATCTGGCTTAATGGTCCCAAAAGCGCCGGGTCGCTTCAGGACTGAGGTTCACTGCAAATCCTAGCATTCACCTAATTAGTGCCTACGAAGTAGTCAGGGGCTAACTACCTATCTGCTGGAAATTTGAGGCACGGACAAGCATATTGTTCTGGTGCAGAAGAAACAGTTCTTTCAAGTGGGGTGCCTATTTCCTATGGAGTCCTCCTCAGAGGCCTGGAGGACTTAGACAGTCGGCTCCTTGCTCGTGGGAAGTGGAGAAGGAGTAAAGTGAGTTTCCCTCAACTCATGCCCTTCCCATAGGGCCCTTGGAAGAAATTAAAACAGTGTGCACATCAGCTTTTTTTTTTTTTTCTTTTGAGACAGGGTCTCGCTTTGTAGTTCAGGCTGGCTCTGAGCTCACTATGTACCCTAGGCAAGCCTCGAACTCAGTAATCCTCCTGTCTCTGCCTCCTGAGTGCTGGGATGACAGGCGTGAGCCACCATGCCCAGCACTGTGGTATGTGGTATTGATTGCTGGTGGGCGTGAGTCTCCATGCCCAGCAATGTATGTGGTTACTGGAGATCGAACTCAGGACCTTGCCCTTGGGAGGCAGGCGCCGGAACCACTGAGCTAACCCGCCGGCCCCACATCAGCTATTTTAATGCAAGTAAGTGGCTGGGCCACAGAAACACAGGGAGATTTACCTAGTGGCATCCCCAGGCCCACATCTTTTTAGAATGGCTCTGATGTGGTTCACATGATTGTACTTTCTTGCTATGACACCAGCCACTTGAATGCATTGAGTGTGAACACAGAAGGGCGGGTGTGCACATGCTCACGTGCATGAGGTTTGAAAAGGAACAGACAGTCTTTCTTAGTCCTGAACTACCCTGGGTGCCACAAAGTCACAGAGCTGAAACACTGCAGAACTACTTAGGGGCAATGTAGTCACGGTTTAAGAAGAGAGTCATAGATAAAGAGATATGAATCATGAGTTTCTCTGGCTGCTGCTGGAGTCTGAGCCCGAGGGCGTGGCCGGCTTGCCAAGCATCTGTCCCGTGAGTGAGGGTGAGTCAGTTTCGCTGGGCTGACCCCTGAGAACACATGGCATTTCCCCGGAGATACCTTCCAAAGTGACTAACCTCCCAAAGGGCTTGGGTCAGAAATGGCCTCAAAGGGCCCATAGGATGGAGCCCTTATCCCCAGGGTGGCACTGTTGAAGGGGGCAGAACGTCTACAAGGTGACACCCGTGGGAGGTCCCCAGACACTGGAGCTGGACCCTGACAGGGCACAGTGAGATCTAGCCCCTTCCACATTCTCCCCAGCCATGCTGCTGATCGGCCCGCTGATCGGGCCTCCAAAACCATGATCCTGGGGCAGGGATTTGGCTCAGTGGTGCCAGCACCTGCCTCACAAGCGCAAGGTCCCAAGTTCAATCCCTAGTACCAAAAAAAATAAAAATAAAAACTAAAAAGAGAGAGACACCTTCAAAACCATGATCCTAAATAAACATCTACTCTTTGTAAATTGTCCCAGGTGTTTGCTAGAGGACCACAGAGCAGATTCACACAGTGCCAAATGGTCAGCCACAAGTAAACCTTCCCCTGCTTAGATTGCAAATTATCAGGAATGAAGCTCAGTCACCTCTAGAGGTGTAAATCTGCATCCAAAATGGGCTCAATACCTCCATAGCTCTTAAAGATAATTTTGATTTTAAATACCAATACTCTTAGCCACTGTTTAAAAATTAATTCTTAGTCGGACTTGGTGGCTCACGCTGTAACCCTAGCACGTGGGAGGCAGAGACAGGAGGATTGCTGAGTTCGAGGCTTTCCTGGGCTACATAGTGAGCTCAGGGCCAGCCTGAACTACAAAGTGAGACCCTGTCTCAAAAAAAAAAATGTAATTAATTCGTATCGAGGCATTGTGGAAGATGCTGGTAATCTCAGCACTTGGAGAGGCTACGGTAGAAAGACTGCCTCAAGTTCAAGGTCAGTCTGAACTATAAAGCAAAACTCTGCCCCCCCCAAAAAAATTTAATTCTAGGCCTCTAACTACATATTATGATCTGAAAGTAAAGTTCTTAGACTACTTATGTGTTATGGATACATATGTACATTTGTGAATACCTAAGGTCATTTACCATCAAAAATATCATGAGGTACCATGCACAAATGTGAGTTTCTGATGACATGATTCATCAGAAAACTTAGCAAAAACCAAAAAGCCCCTCTCCTCTCTGAAGGTAGTATCTGAGCCTAACTACCCTCTCTGAGTGCTATATATTCCTGAGGAGAGTGCTTTTCTTTTAAACCCACTTTTCATTTCAAGCCAAATAATTTTTTTGAAATTCAGTGAATCTTAAGGCTTGGGTTCCTAATTCCAGTGGGAAGAGTCCTTTTAGTTTCTTCATTGCCATTTGTCAAAGTGATGTGATTGACATGTCCTATGGCTAATAGGGGTCCAGCCTTTTCTGTCACTACCTCCACCTCCAGCCCACCCTACCCACCCCAGCCCACCCTCAGGTTTTGGGCTCACAGTCCTCTGGCTCATCCCTCTCTGAAAGCGTCTTTGAGAATTACCATTTGGTGGGTAAAAAGAGGTGAAAAGAAGGAAAGGGTTTTCCAAGCCCATCTCTAATAAAACACTTGGGCTCCTCGCTTGTGTCCCCTACCATCTTGCCCCGCCCCCTTTCCAGGGACCAGCTCCTGGCTTCCCGGGCTAGCTCTCTAGCTTTTCGGATACTTAGTCTCCCTGCCTAGTGAACTTCAAGTCTCCAGAAAATTGAGCACCGTTTTCGTCTTTGTATATAAGAGGAAGAACGGAGAAAAGAGAATTTCTTGTAATAATGTGAAACAGTTATTCCTGGACCTTCCTCTAAGCCGGGGAGCCCGCAGAAGGGCAGAGTTCAAGGTCTCGGGTTTCATTTCCTCCTCTCTCAGCAGAGGGTGGGGCAGAACCGTCCGAGGCCCTCCCAGCCTCGGGGCGAGGGTCTCTGGTCCCTGAGGAATCCGGCCACGTGGCCCTCCTGACCTGACCCCGTGACCTCAGGGATTCTGCAGAAGGGCAGCAGGGGCGGTGAGAGGCAAGAGAAGAACTACAGACCCTGGCCGGACACTGAGTGCTCTGGAAGAGGACCGGCGGGGTGGGAAGGAGGAAAGTCGTCAGACCTTCGCAGGTTAGACAGACTCCCGTTTACACGGTCTCATATTAAAGAGAGGGCAGCACTTTGAGCGTAGAATTCCCATTTCATACACAAGAAAACCGAGGTTCAGAAGCCAAGCGAGCCATCTGGAGTCGCACACCGAAAGAAGGTACGGCAGAGCCTAGCAAGGTTCTTCCCGCTCACCAGGGCCACAGGCCCCGAAACCCCTGACTGGGGCCATTGTCAGGGGAAGGGGTGCGACCGGCGCTCTGGGACTCTCCGACCCCTCACCTTTTGGGCCACGGTTCCTTGTGGGAACGTTTCTTCTTTTGCGTATCTTTTTCCTTTCATTTACTGACTTAAGTTCTTTCGTTCCACTTATCAAAGTTTGTCAACATGTTCTTACATTTCAGGTTCATCTCGGAGGTAGAGGGCAGTCGGGGACATTCCACCAGTGACATTTGGCCTCTTCATCCCTCGGGATCACAACCTGGAATATATATTTATTAGGACCTTATATGGAGCAACGTAGTATAGTGTTTCTTAAGGGTGGCCCTATGTTTAAAACAAAAAAATCCGCAAACCTTTCAGTGTTGATATAAATTATTTTGTTTCTTGAATATTTCCAAACTAAACACAAACTAGATTTGAACTCCTTAGTTTATGACTACTACCTATGTTACTGGATTTGGGGGCGCTGGAATCTCCCTCTGGAGATGGTTTCTGGGTTCCTTCTGTCCCAAGCAAAGACCTGGGACAGCTGAGCACAAACGGTAGTGAGTTTTATTAAAGGCAGGAAGGAAAACAGGCTCTGCAGGGTGGGTTGGGGCCACGCACAAGTCAGAAGAGAAGGGCACACTACTACCACATCGCCACCAGGCAAGAATGAACAGGGGGCAACATCTCAGGGTGGACCGTCCTTGTATCTCCCACAACTCAGGCTGACATCAGGTCCCAGCTATCCTGTCAAAAGCCTGCTCATGAGAGGTGGACGTGCAGACTTTGGGACTGTCCTGCACCTGAGTCCTGTGATTTTAGAATGAACAAGTCAATACTACTTCCACAGCCAGCTCTGTACACCCCAGTGTGCACTGGGGTAGTTGTCTGGCTTTGCTGTAGTAAAATTGCTAAGAACAGATTCAGGGGTAGACTGGCTGATGCCATGTCTGTTTCTGCATTAGAGCCCTGTACCCAGAAAAGCTGTTAGCAGGGAACTTTCTGTACCCCCAGCTACACTTTGAGCGCTAATAAATGCTGGCTTCTTTGCACCTGAGGAAGGTCAGGATCATACATAACCAAAGGTCAGTTATGAGCAGTCCTGGAAAGCAAGCCCTAGCCGCAGTGATCTGGCACCTTTTCTGTTTCCACTTGAAAATAAAATCCAGGTCCTAACCAATTTTTTCCCAATACTAGGGATTGAACCCGGGGCTTTTGCACTGAGCTACATCTCCTAGCTCGTGTGTGTGTGTGTGTGTGTGTGTGTGTGTGTGTGAGAGAGAGAGAGAGAGAGAGAGAGAGAGAGAGAGAGGGAAAGAGAGACAGAGACAGAGACAGAGAGAGAAGTTCTTACTATGTCACTAAACTGCCTTCTCCCTCACTAAACTGCCTGAGCTGGGTCGAAGTCTCCATTGTGTCTCTGCCGCTTAGCGTTCAGAAACTACAGGCGTGAGCCCCAATCCTGTCCTCCTTCTGGCCAATTCTGCTGCCAGCTTTTGGATGACAAGAAGGCACAGCCCGGCCATGCGCTCTACATCCATACATGGTGTGCCCGGACCTTTACCTGTGGGCTGCTCCCGCGCGGTGCCCGGGGAGGGCCTGCGCCCCTCACCCCTCACTGCCTGTAGAGCCTTCAGAGCTCCCTGCCGGGGAGCGGGGCACAGCTGTGTGCTTACTAGCTGCATGACCCGAGGCCAAGACTCAAAGGACACCTCCCTGCTAGCATGCTGATCTCCACAGAGTTACTGGGAGGATTCAGAGACAGACACGTGCAAAGCGCACGCCGCGAGGTGTTCAGTAAGTGACTCCTTCACTGGCAGCAGTGTCCGGGCCCCTGAAGTGGCAGCCCAGGGCCGTCCACAGTGCTCACTGCCAGAACCCCCCTACCGCCCGATTGTTGTTATTCCTTCATTATCACCACCACTGGTGCCTCTGCTACCACAGCTCCCTGGCCTTAGGCCTAAAAGCACCACCCTGAGATTAACCGTCAAGGAAGGGGTGGGCTGAGTCACACTCTGGTCCCCCATGACCTCAGTAAGTGCCGCATTTTGGTACCTGTGAGATGTCAGGCAGCCAGAGGAACGGGGCCTTCCTCCTCCATGTCCACTCTTGGACTGATAATCCCCAGTGGGTGGGCCCAAGGGTGTGTTCAGTGGAAGAGCACCTGGGGAAGGCCCACACCCTTGGAGATGCACAACAGGGCACTCCTGCAGGGGGCAGAGGGAGCCCAGCCCCGGAGGACAGTGACATGGCAGGATGGAAAACCAGGCCCCAGTGAGGAGGAGGAGAACCAGGTCCCAGGGAGGAGACAGGTGTGGTGTGGTGGGGAAGCCTTGAAGAGGCAGTGCCTAAACCCTGTCCAGGTGTGGCGGTGCGGCAGGACGGCCTGAGGTGGGCAGGGAGCACGGCACCACAGGCTGAGCACACACCCCCAGGAGGCATGTGTCCCTCCCAGACTTCTCAGGGCGGGTCTGTCCTGGCTCCTTCACAGGGAGCCACAGCCGTGGTCAGCCCTGGTGGATCTGGCCCGTCCGGATTTCCTCTCTAGGGTGGCTCCAGGCACCTGTCTACCCAGGCTAAGCCCTCTGAAGTGGGTCACGTGGGGTTGGCTCACGTCCCTGGGGTGACTCAGAGGCAGCAGGCCTGGAGTGGTCCTCAGGCCCCTCCCAGGAACAAGAAAAGGCCCATTCCTTTTGATTTAGTGAGGACACTCCTTGAGGGTGCCTTTTGCTACCTCTCCACAGTGAGAATCAGCTTGGTGAGCGGGGAGCCGCACCCCTCCCTTGGACTGAGGAGCAGGTGGGGCAGGGCCTCTCCACGGGGCACGGGCGGCCGATTTCCCAGCAGCCAGCGCGCCAGTGAAGGAGCCAGGACGGACCCGGCCCGAGAAGTCTGGGAGGGACACATGCCTCCTGGGGGTGTGTGCTCAGCCTTCTGCGGCCTTCCTGCCCTGGCTTGGACGCCTCCGTACTCCACCTGCCCAGACAGCTGGAGGAAAGGCTGCTGCAGGCGTGCGAGGAGAGGGTAGATGGACACGCCGGGGGCACTGGGTGCCCACAGTATTTGACGGAAATCGGATGAAAGTGCCGTGGAAAAATCATTGGCAGAATGTTCCTGCTTCGGGCACCTCTCCACCGACTCTGGACAGAGGCCCCAGGGGACACACCTGGTCAAGGAAAGTAGTAGGACCTTCACTGGGGGGGCTCAGGCGGTCAGGGTCCTGCCTCAGTCACATGTTGGTAATGGATACGCTCTGCACTCAATGCTGTCCATTTTCTACTGTACCATTGTTTTTTTAAACATTTTTCTAAAAAGGTTTTGATCACTTAAAAATATAAAATCTCGGGCTGGGGATTTAGCTCAAGCGGTACAGTACCTACCTTGGAAGCACAAGGGCCATCTCTGTGTTCTCTTTGTTACTCTTTAAAAAAAAAAAATCCTTGTGGGGCCCGCGGATAAATCTACCAATGAGATGTTGAGGACACATGAGTGACTCACATCTGGGGCAGCAAGGAGGGGAACCTGCGGGGGTTCGGGGACAGGAAGTCCCCCGTTTTTGGAACCGGGTGGGTGGGTTGCTCAGTCCAGTGTGGCCAGTGTGTACAAATTCACCAGGCCTTGTGTTTATGGTCAGTGCCCTTTTCTGTATAAATGTGAAACTTAAAAAGATCCAAGTGGAGGTCTCTAATTGTTCAGGAAGAGGAGCTGGAATTTGCTGTCTCCCAATTCCCCTGCTATACCCTGCGCAGGATCCCAGGATTCTAGGGAGACTGTGGCTGGGTCAGAGGACTTCAGCTTTTCATGCCCCCCGATGTCCTGGTGCCATTTCCCAGTGTTTAGTTACAAACCACCGAAGGGCAGTCACCCAGGGCGGCGGGGTACCAGGGGATGCCGAGTGAAGAAGTGGAAGGTGGGCTTGCCGTGTTCTGCTCGGCCAGGGCAGCCTCACACTGAGAACTTGGAGTGAAGGATTCCCAGAGAACACTGGGTAAAAAGGAGGCCTGCGTGATTTAAAAAGGACTTAGTTCAGACTTACAGCCAGCTGGAAATAAAGTCCATTCCGTCTGTTCTGCAAACAGGCAGAAACTGGGAACGTAAACAACAAACAAGCCTCACTTCTGTCCTAAGCTGGTGTGGGCTTTCTTTCCACTTTATGTGGCTTTTGTGAAGCTTTCTGGGTTGAAGGTGCCCTTTGGCTCAGCACGCCTTGGTGGGGTTGTTTGCCCCCTCATGCGTGAAGGACGTGGCACACATTTTCGCCTTTAATACACTAACTTAGTTTCTGTGGTTACCTGCCCACTGCCATACCTGGCATCGGCAGTAGCTGCCAACCCGTAGCTAAGGGTAGAAGTTAGCCCAGTGTGAGGCTAATTGGGGCAAATTAAAGTTATTACAGTTTAACAGACTCTCCCAGAGGTCTGGCGGGTGAGAGCTCAAGCGGGCCTTGCCGGAACTGGGGAAAGTTTGGAGCAAACTGCTCTCGCTGTCTAGGGGAGCAAGGCCCCCTGTTTTATGTGTCAGTGCCGTCCACAGAATGCTGCAGAATTGACAGCGTTATTCCACAGAGGAGAACCTTTCATAAGATCCTGTTTCTAGAAAGGCTCTTTTCTGAGGTGTTCAGGAGATGACGTAAACAGAATGAATCAGACCAATGGCCCAGGCCAGGAAGTAAAAGGAGGTGGCCGAGGTCAAGATCTCCTATGTGGTGACGTGACTTTTCTGTGAGGTTCTTTCCAGTCCAGTGTCACCCAGTCTCAAAGGAAGCAGCGTTTCTTTCACTGAATGTTCAGGTTAAGTGGACGATTCTCGCTGTACATCTCTGTGGTGCCTCCCGGCACCCTTTCTCCAGTGGGACCCCTTCTCTGCGGAAGAAAGGTTGGGGTTACAGCCGACAGAAGTGGAAGTAGCCGAGGGGAGCGCTCAGCTTGCCGAGCCAGCCCCGGCAGCCCCATCTCAGACGGCCTTCGCCAAACTCGGTCTCCAGGGAGGGCTGTGAGCGGCCCTCTTGCTTTCTGAACACTGTGCTCGCTTGGTTCAATCCCGGGACACGGACACACCAAAATCCTCCCACGGCAAAGTGTCTTCGGGCTGCGTCAGTACAAAGGGGTGGGACTAAAAGTGGGCTTATGAAATGTGGCTTCTGGGCTGGGGATTTAGCTCAGTGGCACCACAGCTGCCTTATAAGCAGAAGGTCCCGAGCTCGATCCCCAGAACCAGAAAAAGAAGAAACAGCAGCAAAAAAATGTGGTTCCGGAGGGGTGGGGGAAATCTGTGCTCTCTGGTGACAGTTTCAAAGGGAGGAACTACATCAACCCCTATGTCAGGTTTTCTCGCTTCTCATAGGTTTCAATCACTGACGTAAAAAACAGAATATGCTATGAGCTTGTTCAAGAACCATAACTTTACAGGGTATAAATTCTTATCCCCATCTCTGTTTTACAAATGTAGAGACAAGCACAGAGAAATGAAGTGACATACTCTAAGTCACTCACCTGTGAGTGACAGAGCTGCAATTTGAACCCAGCTTTCTTTTTTTTTTTTTTTTTTTTGAGACAGGGTCTTGCTTTGTAGTTCAGGCTGACCCTGAGCTCACTATGTAGCCCAGGCAAGCCTGGAACTCAGCAATCCTCCTGCCTCTGCCTCCCGAGTGCTGGGATGACAGGCTTGAGCCACCACGCCCGGCACTGTGGTATGTGGTATTGATGGCTGGTGGGCGTGAGTCTCCACGCCCAGCATTGTATGTGGTTACGGGGGATCGAACTCAGGACCTTGCGCTTGCGAGGCAGGCACTGGAACCACTGAGCTAATCCTCCGGCCCATGAACCCAGCTTTCTTGCTAGTGTTGATCTTTGTAATCACGGCACTCTTGACTTTGAGGGCCGGGTGATTCTTTGCTTCCCTGAGGGGCCATGTTTGGCAGCATCCCAGACACATGACACTTCCCACTCATGACAATCAAATGTCCTCAGTGCCAGGTCTCCCCTGGAAGGCAAACTCACCCTCAGCTGGGATCACTAAGGGAAGTGTCCCACAGTGCAATGCTGCCCCATGCAGGAGAGGGGGCTGGGCTGCTGCTCTCCTACTCTGCCCAGTTGTGGGAGCACTGAGGCCCTGTGCACCCACAAACTTTCTCATGCTCATTCTAATGGAACAACATAAATTGCACCGAACCCTGTGTCCCTATGGAAGGATGTTTGCCTTGGAGGCTGTTTGAGCTTTATCTATTTCCAACACTTCCTAACTTAATTCTTATTCGCTTTTGTGCCCCAAAAGTTGAGGGCCAGAAAGTAACTCTAGTTCCTCGGCGAAGTCATTCTAGTTCATTGACGAAAGATAGGGAAGGACCTAAAATGGACCGGATACTTTATAATTTCATGTCCTTTTCCTAATAATCCTATGGAAGCACTTTTATCCCCATTGTATAGATGAGAAACCTGAGGCTCAGAAAGTTGCCCAAGTCTATCTGCACCTAGATCTGTGGATGCTACAAGAAGTGCAGGTGTGGCGGATGCTAGAGATAAGTCTGGACACACAGTGCTCCCAGTGACACGAAAGGACGAGGACAGCAGGACAGCGTGACGTGACGTGATGGGGTGAGGTGGGGATGCAGGACAAGAGGTCAGAGATCTGCTGCCTCCACCCTCCTGGGACGTGGCTGTGTTGTCACCGCCACTGTGACAGGGCAGAGGCCGGGGTGAAGGGTACACTCGCCACACCTCGTGCCCTTCTCAGGCCCATTTTCCTCTCTCTCTCTCCTGGGACTCCAGGCCGCTCTACCTCCCTGACTCCTCTCTATCTCCCACAGCGACTTTCTAGCTGAAAAGTGACCTCGTCTCATGAATAAGGAAAGAGCCCCCATGGCCTGATGGGCTCTTGAAGGCCTTGCCCCTTAGCACAACCCCACTGGGGGTGCCTTGTTTTGTAGGGAACTAAGTTTCAAACTGAATATTGGAGGGGCCTAACACATTCCAGTCACAGTGGGGAGACTCACCTGGGGCTCTGGGCTCCCCATGGGGTGGGCTCCATGCCCCACACTTGCCCCTTTCTATTCCTGGAATCCCAGAGTCTTTCTCTGTTCCAAGCCCTCCTGCCAGATCAGTGAGACACTGGTGCACGTCTCTCTGAGCCTTTCTGTGTTATTGTAGCTCCAGGTGGCCAAGTCCTATCCTCTCAAGGCCTGTCCCTAGTAGGACTCAATCAATATTTGCTGACAGTATATTTAACTAGCACGTAATTTATGTTCTCACCTAAGTCACAGATGAGCATGCCAAGCAGGAGTGGCCAGGGCTCTGAGGGAGGACTGCGAGCCCATCCTGCTGGCTGTCCTCCGACTATAGAGGTCCCTCCTCCTCAGTTCTCAGAAGCCTTTTACAACTGCTCAATGATGTGATCCTTAGGAAACCAGAGAAGCAAATGAACCCAAGACAAGTATGTGTTTAACTTTCTGAAGATATAATTGATATTCAAAACAGCCAAAATTAAAATATGAAAACTTCAATGCTTTTAGCAAATATTTGCACTCATGTTGGGACAGGGACATAAACCCTAAATGTCTTCTTGCATCTGTGTATAACTTACTCTTCAATGTCCTCCATCCCCAGGATGGGTGTACCCGAGGCCTCACATATGCTCGGTAAATGCTGTACCACTGAGCTCCATCTCTTACCTCAGTGATACACTTTCTAGGATGATAAATTATGTGCATTTCAAGAAACTCTAAGTGGATTGATATCGTACATGTATGCGGGAAGGGTAAATCTGGCTTCTTTTCCCCAGAATAATGATCTTAAGGTTCATTCATCTTGCATACTTCAATAGATATTCCTTTTGTTTGCTTAGTAATATTCCATGACATCAATATGCCTTATTTGTCTACAAAGGTTGGGCTGCTCCCTGTTTGAGGTCATTTCAAATAAGGCTAGCATTAATATTTATATTATAGTCCTTCTGTTGAGCTATGTTTTCATTTTTCTTAAGTAAATGCCTAGGAGTAGAATGAAAAGTAGATATTTTGCCTTTTAACAAAGTATCAAATTGATATAAGGGGTGGGGAGTTGTAGGAAGGATAGAGGAATGGGAAAAAATAAGAATCAAGACTTGTCGTGTACTGGTACAAACCCTCAATGTTGAATGTGATCATAATGTATATATAAAATGTACCATTAAATCAATTTTTAGAAAACAAAGTATCAATTTGTTTTCAAAATACTTGCCCCACTGGTTTTTCTCACCAACATTCTGGAAGAACTCCACATTCTCGCCAGAGCTTAGCATGACTTGTCTTTCATTTTAATCATTCTAATAAAGTTTAGTGGTATCTTGTGTAGTTTCAATTTGCATTTCCCTCATGTCTAATAATGCTGAACACCTTTTCAGGTGCTTATTGGCTATATTTATAACTTCTTTCAGAAAGCACCTGTTCAGGTAGTTTGACCATTGTTAAGAAGTTGTATTTTTTAATTTAATTGTGAGAGTTCTATGTAGGTTGTAGAAAAAAGACCTTTATCTCTCATATGTATGATAAACTTTTTGTGCCTTGGCTTGCTTTTTGAGACAGGGTCTCGCATTGTAGTTCAGGCTGGCCCTGAGCTCACTATGGTGCCCAGGCAAGCCGCGCGAACTCAGCAATCCTCCTGTCTCTGCCTCCCGAGTGCTGGGATTACAGGCATGAGCCACCACGTCCAGCATTGTGGTATGCGGTGTTGATTGTTAGTGGGCATGTCTCCACACCCAGCATTATATGTGGTTACCGGGGATCGAACTCAGGTCCTTGCGCTTGCGAGGCAGGCACCAGAAACACTGAGCTAACCCTCCGGCCCTGTGCCTTGGCATTTTGTTTTCTTATCAATATCTTATAAAGACAGAGTTTTAAATTTTGTTGAAGCTAGTTTACCATTTATGTGATCCACCTAAGAATTTTTTGCCTATTCCATGGTCATAAAATTTTCTCCTAGTTTTAGGTTTTAAACATAGGTGGCTTGTGGTCCTTTTAAATTAATTTTTATATATTGTAGAAAGTGAGAGTTAATGCCCACTTTTTCCTAGTGGTAGTATTCAGTTATTTTGCACCAGAAAGCTTCCCTTCTCCACTGAATTGCCTTAGCATGTTTATTAAAAACCTCTTATATATGTATGGTTGTATTTCTGGATTCATTTTGTTCAGCTGATCTATATGTCAATCTTTCTGTCAATACTAAAACCCTTGATTGCATTGGTTTTATAGTAAACGCCTTAAAATCAGGTAGGAAGGTCATTCAGATTTGTTCTTTTTATGATTAATTTTGTTGTCATGTTTTTGCATTATTATATACATTTGTTTTAATGTTGGTTTCTCAGTTTTCCAAAAGATTTTCTTGGGATTTTGATGGATAATAGGTTGAATCAGTAGATTAGGGAAGAATTGCTTTTTTAACAATGTTCAATCTTCCACTTCATGAACGCAGTATAACTTTCCATTTAATTGTCTCTTTTTTTATTTCTCTCACAAATAATTTATAGTTCTCAGTGGAGAAGCCCTGGACAACTTTTATTAGATTCATTTCTAGCTGTTTTACTTTTTTATACTATTAAAATGGAATTGCTTTTTAAAATTTCATTTCCCTATTTTCTATAATAATTCACATGAGAATATAATTTTCTTATACTCACTTATATCTTGCAACTTTCCTAAATTCACTCATTTTATTTATTACTTTGGAGATTCTTTGAGGTATGGGATCAAACCAAAGGCCTCAAACATACTAGACAAGTGCTTACCACTGAGCTATATCCCTAACTCAAGGTTTTAAATAAAAATAATCACACTATCTGCAAATAGGGCCAGTTTTATTTGTTGTTCCTCTATCAGTATGCCATTTTTGACTGATTTCAATAGCTAGGACAGTGATACCAAACATTTGTAGTTTTCAATGATACAAACAGCCCAGTGTGGCCTGCATACCATACATTCACCAACACTAGCCTAAGACCTCAGTACAATGTTGAACACAAGTGAGACAGCCATGGTTGGCTTGTTCTTGATTTTAGAGAGGAAGCTTTCAGTCTTTCACCAAAACGTATGATATCTGATGTTGGCTTTTTTAAAGTAGGTAATCCATTAATTTGAGAATTTTTTTCTATTTGCTGAGAGTTTTGGTCATGAATGAGTCCTGAATTTTATCAAGCATTTTTTTTCTGCATTGATTGAAATAACTGGACATGGCTTTCTTCCATTACTAAGACGGATGTAATTTTACAGAGTAAGGGAGCATGGGAGTAAGAGGTCTTATTGTCATGGGAGGCCCCAAACAGCTGGGGAGAGAAGAGCGAAGGTGATGGAAGGATGAGGAAGAGCACGGGCCTCTGTCTCTCTCCTATGGACCCTGATAATTAGCGTACTAGACAGACCAGTAAAAACCCATATACATATCCAAAATCTCCCTCCTTTTTTTTGGTTAAACAAAATGCTCAAATGATGGTGTACCTGAATCTAGGAGATAACAGAGTCTTTTGCAAGAAGGCCATGAATCTAAAATCTACTCAATCATAGGTTTAAAAAGAGTTTATCATTACTCCATATATAATCACAGGCTACCCCATTAGAGATTAATCACAGCAACTGGGTTACCCAACCTGTGCAACACCCGCCCTAGGAATAGACTAGGTTAGCATATCTCAAAGAGCAAGAACAGTATGACAAGACTAAAGGGTCCCAAGATCAAAAACTTGTGCCAATACTGGGTTAACCAGAGTTAGGCAATCTTTTTTAAGTCACAGGATGTCAAGATACGAGTGTGTGGTGCGAATTTCCAGGAAGGTTACATTTGTGTTTATCATGATTCACTACCTCTAAAATTCCCAAAAGAATGAACTTCCAGAAGGCCTCATAGAGTTCTTATGTTTTGGCGACATATTTCAGAAGTTTGAACCACCTGCAGAAATGTTTCAATGAACTCAAATATTCATGTCTTGCCACCTGCCATAGCTATACTTGCTGAAGCACGTATTCTCCTCATTTCATAGACTCAGAACACACTTGTATTTCACCCAAGTCAGTCATCTCAGCACCCCTGTAACACAAGCATCGTTATCACCACTGACCCCCGGAGGAGGAAACGAGGTGACTTTCCCAAGGTCACACGGCTTGTGGAAGAAATCATCTGTCACTAGGCTAGAATGTGTTCCAGTTGCCTCCATCCACCTGCAGTGAGCCAGTCACTGGGACAAAAGTGCACCGAGACACAGGTGCTGGGACGCCCACCTGGAGGCCGGCACCACACAGGTGCAGGTGGCTCCCCCACCTCGCTGCCTCCCAGGTGGGGCTTGGAGGGAAGAAGGAATGAGGGTGTAGGTGTATGAAGAGCTCTGAGCTCCCTGAACAAAAGGGCTTTGTTTTGTGGAGACACCAGCTCTCTTCGGGAGCTAACTGTCACTCAGAGCTACAGTCCTGACAGGACGGCTCAGGCTCTTCACCCAGCCCCGGTTGACCTTGCTGCTTCCATGAGGCTGGTACAGTTCGGAAAGAAACAGACCCAAGTCCTTCATCAGCTGTTTACGGGAATGCTCCTCACTGCCCCAGCCCTGCCTCGTCTTAAGCCAGGTGACAGAGGAAGTGGAGAAAGCTCAAGCCTTGAAATTTCATGAAATCATGGGTGGAAGAGAATGAGGAAAAATGTTAACCTGACAGTCAAAATGAAAAGGCATTTATAAGGTAGTTACTTGATGGTATTAATTGGGAAGTAATTGGCAGGTGTGGAATATTGGAGGAAGCAAAATATGATTTAGTAATCGTACTGAGGCATGACACAGATTCTGTTCTCAGGTGTTTGGAAATCTGGCTTTACATGTAGCTTGTCAGTGGAGGAGAGAACTTGGTTGGCCTTTACTCTGAAGGCGCTAGGCCTTGCCGCACTATTTCCAGGTTTAGACTGATCATGTTGGGCAGGATGGGTGCGGGAGGACGGGTGACGAGGTGCTAGCTTTGCAGAGAAGCGATGGCCTCTTTCTTAGCTGCAGAGTCTGTCTGAGAAATGATCTGCAAGCTTTCTTGGGACCAATGATCTCTATTCAAAGACCACCTGGAGGCAGAGAATAAAAGCGAAAATGAAAATGAAACATTAACAGGCTATAGAAACAGACCTGGAAAATGGTACCAAAAATCCAGGCCAGTATTTTCATCCTCTAAAGAGGCAGAAACTCACTTAAGATTCTCATGGAGCCAGATACAAAACCACATACCTTGGTTAAAAAAAAAAAAAAAACCTGAAAGCACTGACTGTCCCTCTGTGACCTCAGATCTTGGCAGAAACCAGATGTAAACTGGTGGTGACATTATGATTCTCCCCTTTAGCTTTGAGATAATTAGCTGAGACAACTTCTAGAGCCATCTCTGGGACAGGTCCAAGAAATCGTTTCACTTAATCATCCATGGTAGTTTATTAAATATTGGCCATTTTGAAATATTGGGCTGTAGCCTGCCAATATTGGTGACTTATTAGAACTGATTAAAGATAATCGCCTTCAGGGTAAATCTGGGTCCCATTCACCCCTCCTTTGCTGTGGTGTGGACAATGGACAGAATGGGCACATTTCAGGAGATGGGGTTTGGGGTGGGATCTTAAACACCACCAGCTATTGATTCCTGGGGAAATCTTTGCTGTCACAGCCAAAGCATCCAGCCAGACAGCCAGGTCTGAGTTGTGCTCTGTTTGATTCTTCTCCAGTGCACGGCTGGGGGCAAGAGAACTGAGGTCTGGGCCTGAGGGGTGAAGACCAAAGAGGTGAGCTGCTATTCGCCCTCCATGCCCAGGCTCAGGAGGAGAAACTCTAAGTTTTAACAATCCACTCAGAGGTCCAGCTGTCTCTGCATTAGTGAAGGAGTAACGGAGTGAAGGCAGACAGTGAGCAGCAGCAGAGCTGGGAAAGGGTCAAGGTCCCTGGGCAAGTGTGGTGCACCCACCGCCAGCAGGTCACTTGGCCCCTGAGGTCTGGGCCCCTCGTGGTCCTGTGTACCATCATGCATCGGGCGCTCCACATGGGGGCAAGTCTGCGCAGCTGAAGGTCCCACGTCCACACCCCAGCAGGGCCCCTTCCTGGGAGGAAGCTCAGGACACACAGCATCAAGCTGCATGGCACACTTTGGAGCCAACTTTGTTTTTAGGTCAGCACGACCCCCCCACACAATAATCTTCAATTATTCAGAACTAATCTGACAAAATATCCGATCACATCTTATATCAGAGTCTAGATTTGAGTTTACATACATTTGGACTGATTTTCAAGAAAATTCAATGCAAAAACTCTTTAAGTTGATAAAAAATATTGTATTATTTTTCCTCCTACTTCTCAGCCCTCCTTCCCCAGGACTGGGAAAGGACTGTATTCTTTGCTTCAGGAACAAATCACCCCAGTCTATTTTGTGATGCACCACCACTTACTGGGAACCACTGGTTTAAGTTCTTAAAAGAGAAAGAAGTACAGGGAGGAAAATCAGAGGAGAGAGGAAAATGGTGTACACTGGTATTAACTAGATTAAATCATAAGATTGTCTAACTGTAGCAGGCATTTCCTTTCAGCCCGGCTTCTTGTTTCTCAAAAAATATCATAGTGTTTCACTCAGCTCTCCATTAAGCCTAACAATTTCAATCTGTTTCCAGCAGTCTGAATGACAGTCTTGTGTGGACTCAGTAAGATGTCTTTCTATTCACATTTTCTGAAAGTATTTGAAACGAGAGTTTTAACATGTATATGTATTCATGGCTTCTAGCAATGTGGAGGTGACTGCCGGAGTGACTTTAGAAGAAGCCATGCTTGTCCCATCAACACTTCTTCAGCTAGCTTTTCACAGGGCCTCTAGTGCTCCCTAAAACACTGGACCCAGCAGTATTTCCAAAAGGCAGTAAGGCATAACCAGAAAGAGAATAGAACAGAGAGTGCAGCAGGTTTAGATTTGAACCCTGTCTGTTCTACCTCTTCTCAGCTGGTAACGTTAGAAAATCATCCAGCTTCCCTAAAGCTCCATTTTCTTTCTAGATTAAAC
>PVIC010010851.1:0-42601 GCA_004025085.1 Thryonomys swinderianus
ACCCTGCCGGCACAGCCTCCCCGGCACCTTCTCTCACCAGGGCACAAGCCAAGGAGTCTCCACCTCCTCCCACCTCCCTCAAAGACACTCTTGATTCAACAAATTCCGGCCTTTTGGGTCTCAGAGAATGTAAGCTGAAGTAAGTATTTCATTATTGGAGATAACTGTGTATCTTATCTGTTCCATGGACCAAAACTGAAATTACTAGAAAAACATCTTTTGAGTCCTATGGCCTTAGGATCTCATTTGCGTATTTATACACTGAAATAGGGTTTCTTGGCTTTCGAATCAGGACTGCAGGGCAGGACGATTTGCTGTGGTGTAAGGCTGACATCCACACACTGTCGGCCTGGCCGGCCCGACCCAGCCCAGAAACACCTTCCGATGGCCACAACCAACCGTCTCCAGAGCCTGTGCCCGGGGAACCAGGAATCCCCAGCTGTAAACGTCCAACATAATCAAAGCTGCAATGTTTATTTGATAAAATAATATATATGAGAGAATAATTTCGGGAAACGTCAGCCCTTAGGAGGCAAGCCCTCTCCCGGCGTCCTCCCCGGTTACTTCGCACCCTGAAGCCAGATGTGTCTAAGTCCGCATGCTGACCGAAGGTACAGAGGGAAGCTGCTAATTTTAAGTGTAGCTGTTATTTGCTGAAACTCGGCCACATTTACAAGCAGGATGAGTGTGCAGCACAACAGCGGGACTAGGTAGGATGCTGGCTGCCGATTCCCGAAGGTTTTCTTGAAGGCCCAGGAATGCAGTCCCATGGAGACGCAGGGCACGGTGACCCTGAGGTCCGGCTGCATGGCCTCTGCTTGCCTGCTGGCTGGTAGCTCACCGGCTGACCCTGGACACACTACGCTCTGGCAATGGGTGGCGCACGGGTACTGAGGGCCTCCAAGGGGAGGACAGACTTGGCTCTGTCGGCTGTCTGCATGACCCACAGGCAGGCTCAGTTTCTCTGCCTGTTTCCTCATTTTTATATGGGGACAACACAAGTTATTACAAAGTGCTCTGCAAAGTCTCAGGTGCTATTAAAATGCAATTTACCTTACTCTTCTCCTGAAAGATCCAAAACATTTACATAAATGGGAAATGCATGCTGATATTTATCTCAGAGAAAGTGATAATCCCAATGCTGTCAAAACTAAATTTACAAAAAGTTTATGTTGTTGCTTTGATAAGGTGCTAGAAATGGCCTGTCTGACAAAGTGTGAATCCCTTTCGCTTTCCTAACTACTCTCTTCGATATCTCAAGTCCCTACTCTCTTGAGTAGGAATTAACTTCAGCACTATTTTTAGTTAAGTTGCAGATAGATTTATCTGCACGAATTAAAGAGTGTGTCTGGCGATAACTGAGAGAATAGATGATTTTCGAAGAAGCAACTGTCAATTTGCCAATGCTCTTGTCAGTCGCAACACACTAGTTAAGACGCAGAAACTGGGTTTTACACTGTGCCGGACACACGGCTGCCGACCGCGCCTCACGGCCCTGGGCGCCCGGGATGCTCTTCTCCGCCTTGCTGGAAACGCGACGTGAGACGCGAGACCAAACCGACTCCGTGCGCGAGAGCCTCCCGAGAACCTTCCTCTCCAAGGGGTCACACTTCACCACTGGAGCCCAGAAGAGCAAAAGCAAGTCTGCCAGGCTCCACGCTTTGGTTTCACGAGACCCCTGAACGCGCTTCTGCGCCTGGGAAACCTCCGATGACCTGGGAGGCGTCCGTGTGTTTCCGGATGCCGGACTTTGCCTGAGGGAACAACCCAGGCTCTCAGGAAAGATCTGACTTTCGCCGCCTTAAAAAAGTAGAAGAACTCTGGGCCGGAGATTTGGCTCAGTGGTTCCCGTGCCTGCCTAGCAAGCGCAAGGTCCCTGATCCAATCCCTGTAACCACATACAACAATATCGGGCGTGGTGGCTCACGCCCACTGGCAATCAGTACCACATACCACAAATGCCAGGCTTGGTGGCTCTAGCATGTCATCCCAGCACTCGGGAGGCAGAGGCAGGAGGACTGCTGAGTTGGAGGCTTTGAGCTACATAGTGAGCTCAGGGCCAACATGAGCTATAAAGCAAGATCCTGTCTCAAAAAAAAAAGTAGAAGAACTCAATCAGGGACAAAGAATGAAACAGATGAACATAATAGCTTTTGTTCATTTTTGTTTTTTGTTTTGTTTTTGAGACAGGGTCTCGCTTTGTAGTTCAGGCTGGTCCTGAGCTCACTATGTAGCCCAGGCAAGCCTCAAACTCAGCAATCCTCCTGCCTCTGCTTCGCGAGTGCTGGGATGACAGGCGTGAGCCACCATGCCTGGCACTGTGGTGTGTGGCATTGATGGCTGGTGGGCGTGAGTCTCCACACCCAGCATTGTATGTGGTTACCGGGATCGAACTCAGGACCTTGCTCTTGCGAGGCAGACGCCAGAACCACTGAGCCAAATCTCCAGCCCCATAATAGCTTTTTTAATGGGCTCTCACCGTTTTCTTAAATAAAACAAGCAAAGTAGAGAGAAATGCCTTGGAAGACAATACCAGCAGCAGCACCTGGTCTAGAAGTGCACTTATCTGCAGGGAAAGCCAGCTCTCTGAGGACCTAACTCCCACCTGAGAGAGTGAGGGGTAAGGGCTGATGCGCTTTTTCTACATACACTGCCTCGCACAACCCTTCCCATCTGCTCATACGCATCTTGCCCGCCTTTCCCTGAATGGTCTAAGACCAGGTTACTTCCATCCAGAAAGTATGAGGAGATACATTGGTGGTAAAACAGGTTTGCATTTGTGTGCCACACTTCAATACAGAGCCCCCAGATAAAGTGGCTCTGGAAGGGCAGCCCCCCTTTCACTAGAACTCGAACACAAACGCCTGTCAGTCCTGGGGGCAGAAGGGACTCACAGACTAGCCGGCCTTACCCAGGTGAGGTCACACACAGGCTGTGGCATGGGGTCTCCCAGCGCACTCTTGGTGGGCAGGGCCTGGTGTCGCGGGGCGTCCAAACTTGATCCACTGAACAGGAAGAAATAAGATATAGACTTTCAAGTCTGACTTTGGGTTCTAACTAATCCTAAAATTTAAAAAAAGTTATTTCCAGGCCATCAATATGTGATTTGTGAGTCCATGTAACTGGGAAATAAGAGTATTTCTAAGCCTTTTGAGTATGAGGAAACGTGTAATTTTGAAGTAAATATTTTGTAAAAATTCCCAAATAGTCACTACAATCCTTTTCTCTCTTCTGTCGCTCCTCTCTCCTCTCTCCCTCCTGCCAAACCCTGACCTGGACCCTGTCTCAACCACAGCTCATCACTAACTACACAAATGCTTTCAGGAGGTAATGAAGTGTAAGAAGAGCCTTCAGTGATGCAACAACCCAAGGCCCAGCCTTACATAAATAAATAGAGAGCATTTGTTTCATTTCACTTTGAAACGTTTTGCAGGGAATGTTCTACTTCTTCTAGCACATGCAAAAGTTCTAAGTAAAAATATCAAAACCTTTCTAATGTTGAAATATAGCTTTTGTTTGTTCCTCATTCCAAAATAACTATATAATAAATGGAGTGGAAATTTTTGGTGCTGGTTCAGAAGCGAGCGGGCGGAAGCTCTTCCCAGATGCCTGTGAGACTGGCAGAAGCGCAGCTGGGAGCTCGGGCCCCGGGTCCCAGGCCCGGGTGGGGCCCTACAGGCGAGGCCGCTCCCGTCCGGGTCAGCTCCGGTCCCCGCCCGCAGACGGCCGCACCCCATTCAACACCGCGAGGGAAGTGGGCGCAGACCGGGCTTCCCGCTTACGCGCTGGCCCTCAGGGCACAGGAGTCCGGCGCTAGCACCCTCCGCCAGAGGGCGCCCCGGCTCGGGAGCCCAGGGCCAAGGTCACGTGACCGGCAGGGGAGTGGGCGGGGCCTGACCCACAGTCCCGCGCGGCAGGACTTCCGGCTCACAGCTTCCGGGAGTGTGTGGAGTGAGCACCCGGGAGCCTCGCTGACTCTGGTGAGAAGAGGGCAGCCCGTGCGGCACGGCGCATCGGGGTGGCCGGCGCTGTCTGGGGACGCCACGTCCGCCCCGGGGCCAGGGAGAGGCGCGGTGCTGCCTGGCCGGGCCCAGCCTTCCGGGCCGGGGCGGGACTCAGGGCCCCCCGCCGGAAGTCGGAGGCCGAGCTGGGGCTCACGCCCGAGTGGCAGCGCCGGCGCAGGCCCGCGCACGGTGAGAACAGCGAGAACGCTGCTCCGCTTGCGGTTGCTGTCACTCGGAGCACAGGGTCCGACCAGCGGCTCCTCGGAGTGTGGAGAAGAGGCCCAGCGGGAAGCGCACTCGGATCGCCCGAACCCTGACCCTGGGGGCGGCTCTGTCGGCAGAGAGGCGCGGCAGGTGCACCAGCTTAGTCACCCGAGAAGACTGAGGGGTGTATGTGTATGAATCTATAGGGATAGATTCATACGTGCATCTCTACGGGTATTACTTTAATACTATAGATTTGTACTATATCCGTGCACGCTGAGTCACTCGAGATTACCTGTGGCCCTCCGACCTACTCCTGTTTTACCACATTCTCGGAAGTTTCACAGGTCCTCCCGTTTTGCTTCTGTTATAAAGCAGCATCGCAAGGCCGAGGCAGAGCGCCAGTGGGTGACCGCGGGGCCCTGTCCCAGCGCCGTTCAGAAGGACTCACGCCCGGGCTGACAGGACGAGGCGGGCTCGCTGGGCGCTGCTGCCCTGAGCTGGGTCTCGGCGCGGACATCGGCCCCGGGCCCGGACGGCCGCCCCGCCGCCCACGGGCCCTGCACTGGCTGCGCGGCCTGGGGACAGTCCCGGAGGACCTCGCCTCGTCCTGCCCCTCCCCCCCACACTCGGAGCTCACGCCGCCCACTGCCAGCGCCAGACGGTTCCCGCAGACCCTCTGCATAGCCCGTTTTCTCATTTGGCGTGTAATCCTCCCAATTTAGTAAAAGGCAAAAGATTTATATGATCTGAAGAGAAACCAGAGTACATAATCCTCCCAATTTAGTATCTACAAACATGTTCAGCCTAAAACTTTGTTTTACTTCAGAGTCGGTGCGCGGAGACATGATAAGGTAGAAGCCGCTGCTCATTAAGGAAAATTGAGTTTTACTCAACTGTTCAAGCTACTAAAACAAGTAAATTGAGATATTATTTTAAGAAAAGGAACATTTTGTATTGAAAATGTGCCTTT
This sequence comes from Thryonomys swinderianus, assembly GCA_004025085.1. Lineage (NCBI taxonomy): Eukaryota > Metazoa > Chordata > Mammalia > Rodentia > Thryonomyidae > Thryonomys > Thryonomys swinderianus. The sequence goes on from PVIC010010851.1 coordinate 5,182, forward strand.
CTAAGAAACCACTAACCAGATGTTGGGGGCCCGATATATCCCAAAGGGATACTGGTAAAAATGATGGAAGAAATTACACACAAAAATCTAGGGCACTGGGTACACATGTTGTAACTATGAATACTGTCAGCAAAACATCTGAAAATGTGCTTTATCATCATACCATCAGAACCCTGGGATACCCTTGTTTAAAAAATGTGGTTACTAGGAAAAATGTTACTGCAATACTAAGTAGAATAGATAGAAGATGCCAGTACTTAAAGTTTATCATACATATGTGCCAGGAACCTAAAAATCTACAGGTGATAGTGAATTGTCGGGTTTTTAAGTTCTACATGCAGAGGTAGCAGTTGAAGATTACATGATATGTACATCAGCCATTAATTCATCATCAGATGTTCATCAATTGCTCATTATATGCAAAATACATGTATCCACATGTATGTATACACGTTTGTATCTCTGGGGGGAAAGATACACATGTATGCACTTACACATTAGAAGCTAGAAGTCATCCTAACTGTTTAGATTCTTTTTTTCCCACAATTTGACTTCTGCCTTTTTATTTTACTTCTGATGGCAGGGGATTTGCACGGGTGACACAGACAGCCAGTGTGAGTTCACTCAGACCTGCCGCTCCCTTTAGTAAGAGATAAGTGATTGATCAACACGTCCAGCGGCAGCCCTGTCCTGTCCTGTTTGATGAGGAAGAAATGCCATCGCATTCAGCATGGCTCTGCGCCTCTCTGGAGGCCACCGAGCACAGAGGTTGTCCCTTCACAGGCCACGACAGCACTGGGCTGAGACTCAGCACTGCACTCACATGATGGGTGTGCAGGAGCTGGGTGTGTGTGTGTGTGTGCAAGTATACACATGTGTGCTTGATGCTTGGCATTGATGAAGGAAAGCAAGATCCCTTCTGCTGGGATGGTACTGGCCACTTCCAGATGGGCTCTGCTGACTGCCGGCAGGCCTGTCCTTCCGGTAAGTGCAGCTGGAGGGAAGCAGCTTTGTCCTGCTCCTGGGCTTTTCCGCGCTCCAGCACCACTCCTGGCAGGCAGCCCTGCGTGCCAAGTCGCCAGGCAGATGGCCACTGGCTCCCCTTGGCCTCATTGGCAGTTTCTTCACGTGGATGTGGTAAAACTCAGTGAACATTTCCATCACGCCCCTTCACTGAATCTGGTGCTTGAAGAGTTCCAAGTCAAACACCACTTTCAAGCGAAATGCCAGAATGGAAGATGCTCGAATCTAGATCAGCCACGCTTAAAAGCAGCCATGTGTGAGCTGGGAACCTACCGGAGGCAGCCGGCTGGCTAAGACCTGTCACTGCTGATTTCTCCAGAGGTCCCCAAGGCTGAGCTGTGCTTCTTGGCGCCCATTCTGGCTTGGACACTTGGAGAGAGGGCCAGGCACCCCATCCAGCCTGCCTGGGTCTTGGCAGAAGCGGGTTAGGCCCAAGCGCGACGCACTGGTGTCTCGAGCGGACCATAACAGCCTCGGGTTGCCAATTGCTTCTGAAAGACTGAGACACACTGAGGTTCTTTTGGAAGATCCTGGCCAGATGCAGTCACGGTTCCAAACCAAGGGGGGGACGTTTTCCCAGGACAGACCGAGATGTTCTGGCAACTGGTGCTGAGCCAGGCCATTAAGGAAAAGGGAGAGGGTGACACTTTCCAAAGGTGGGAAAGGCCAGTGCCCGTGAGGTGTTGTTGTTCAGTTGGCAGGAGGTGAATATCATCTCTACCATCGAGCCACACAGCTACTATCGACCGACTGACTATCTACCACTCATCTGTCCAGCTGACCATCATCTACCAGCTGACATCGAGCCGTCTATCACCAATCATCCACCATCTACCTTTCATGTAAATATGCACATACGTTAACATGTGGAAGACAGATCTTTAGAAATCTTGATAAGACCTGCAGGCTTTTCTTATGTCATAAATTTTTACTGTATGTTACTGACTCTATTTCTCTATCTTCTGAGTTGGCCCAAACAGCTGGTTTCTTATTTGAAACAGAACAAGGTAAATTAATTTTTAAATGATACAAAACGGAAAAGGTGTATCAGGTCATAAAGCTGAAGAAATAAGAGAAAGGAACTTTGGCATGGAATTTATAAAATATTCACTTTCTCACACCCGAAGCGGGTGTGAAGTCCAGTGTCCACGGAGCCTGTGGCGAGTTCTGAGCCGGCCCCACAAGGAGCCCGGCCTGTGTGTGGAAGGCTGGCCGCACGGTCACCACAGACCTGTGGGGTGCTGGGCTGACGTCAGCTCTGGGGAACAGCCCCACGACAGCACCTTCCATTTTCTGCGGTGAAAATCCTCCCACGGTGACACGTCTGAGGCCATTGACTGGTGTCCCCAGCATAAAGATGCCCACTGTGGCTCTCACAGTCCTGTGGCCATGGTGAGGGTGGAAGCTTCAGACCCTGCAGCCCGAGCCCAGCTGCTTGCAGAGGGCCACTAGTGAAGCCAGCTGAGAAACCACGCGTGGAGAGGCTCTCTGCAGTTCCTACTTGGTTTTCTCCTGTGTTGCTAAACATCACTGGCTCCGCCAGGGCAGGGTCCAGTCGCACAGGTAAACAGATCAACCCGCGGACCAGGCAGAGCAATGCATTTTAATCAAGTGCAGTCGATTCCAACCTGAACGATAACAACAAAACCTAGTGGCTATTTTCTGAAAGCAGACAATGACAGAGACTGGGGTCCTGCGGCAACATGTCCACAGGGAGTGATATGAGGAGACAGCACGGGCCCACGGGCCTAATTCTTCTGTTTCCTCCGTCTGTAAACTTTGGGTTCGGGTGGACAGCACACCAGGACCAGTGCCTCGGGGGATCTCTGCAGCCACGCTGTGCCCTGCCATCTCTGGGGGGTCACCCTCAGGGCACCGCAGGGTAGCTCTCGGCTCAGGGGCCCAGGGGCGGCCCAGTCAGCTTCCCGAGGCCAACCTTCCTGTGTGCTGCTCTTTGGGAGCTCCTGAGCCCTCCCGGAGTCGGAAGGCAGGAGGATTTAGCAGTGAAATTCAGAAGCTATGTGCCTTTTTTGTAAGATTTGCTTCAGTGGCACAAAACAAGGCAGGGCGGTGCCGCTGGAGCAAACCGAGCCACACTCTCCGATGCCACAGCATCTCCACCGCAGACCGCAGTCCGGAGGAAGCCCGCTTCCCTCAGGAGCGCACTCCGCAGGCGGCGGAGGCCTGGGCGAGGAAGTCCTGACCTCCGAACACGCTGTCATTCTCAGGGAGTACGTGGAAATGCGTGGAGAGCTCGTGCACAGGGCACACTCGTCTGGGGAGGCTCCGAGAACCACAGCCCTCTTGACACAGCACAGATGGCGCCTGAACATACGGCTGAGTGACAAGTTCCGGGTTCAGATTTGGGGAGAGTTTCTTAGAAATGAGTGGCATCCGTCACCGAAGGGAAAGAACTGGCTACATTTATGAAGAACAAAACCCGAGCTCCTGCAGGGAGGAAACAGGAACACTGAAGCTCTCGCATTTGTCACTGTGGTCCTGATGTCTCTGTGGCATGAAGGCCCTTGATGTAACGGGTGTGAACGCGGCCAGTGGAATACGTCATGCCCGGAGGTCTCTTCAGCAGTCCAGACCAGCACCTCCAAATGCCCGGTGCCCAGGATCCCAGAACCAGACACGGATAAATCAGCGGTGTGAGACAGATGCACGGACTCCAGCAGAACACAGTACGGAAAGAGTGGAAAGAATTTAGGTTCCGTGGCTACCACAGCTCACATGTTGAGTGTCCCCACAGCCTGTGCCTCCCAGAGACTCAGTCCCCACTGGGAGGCGGAGGGGCCCGGGGACCTGGACGGGCGGGCTGGCGGCTCTGAGGGACCCTGCTGTCCAGGGTCACCCGCCTCCCTTCCCCTCCTGCCCCCCGCCTCCTTCTCTCCCTCCCTCTCCCCGGCAGATGAGCAGCTTGTCCTCCATAGGCTGTCCACAGCCCCCACAGCCACCTAAGAGCAGTGGTCCAATGCTTTGTTCGGCATAGTGATATTTATTATAATAGAAATAAAAACGGAAACAATTGAAATCATTAATGTAACAGGAAGGGAAACTTCAAGGCTCTTCGCTGTGGCTCTCGGGGTTAAAGGAGTGGCTTTTAGGGTTCCAGTTGACCCCAGGGTTACCTAGTTCAGGTCAGAACCCTAACCAGGGCCAGAGGAGACAGGGCGAAGGGGCCCGAGGAGTCCACCGCAGCCGAATCTAACTGGGGGCATCTCGTCCGCAGCTGTGGGACAGGGATGGCCGTGGAGAGCCACGCTCAGAGTCCGAGGAGGGGCTGTGCAGGCGGTCATTCTCGCGCACCTTCCGTAGTCAGTGCTCCAGTGCGAGCTGTTGTTACACCGGCGGCCTTGGGAGCCAGTCACTGCTTAGTAGCCGGCCAGGCCGATGCGCGGCACTTTCCCTGCTGAACTGTGCGATAGCCCCTCTAAAGTTAATACAGTGGGAACAGTAATCTCAGGCGACGTGCTATTTGTGCATTATTTTACATGGGAACTTATACGTCATTTAGAAAGACATTTATAAGACACCAGCTCTGTACCAGGCACTGTGCAAAAGCTAAGTTACCAAAAGAAGTACAATTCGTGTGAGAATTAATAGTTTAGGGACACAGAAGGATAAGTGTCAATGTCCGTAATCCATGTGTGTGCCCAGGGGAACGGAGGAGAGGTAGCCAGGCCCTGGAAGCCTCTGGAGAGCCAGCCTTTCGAAGTTAGCCTCAAAAAGGCGGCCGGAGACAGAACGGCACACCAGACTGGAGCGCCAGTCGCTTCTGGGTAACGGCCTGAGGACCCTCCGGCTGCCCCGGGAGGACCAGGCGCTGCCAGGCCCCACGGGCGCCTCCCTCGGGCTCTGAGGCCCTGAGGAGAGGGGACCCTGCGCTTGCGGGTTAGAAAGCAAAACCCAGGGCCACGGAACTTGTAAAGAGCCTGTTTTTAGGGGAACGGGTGTTTTATTCATGGTGGTCATTTGGGGAGCTCTAGTAGTCAGTTACTTGCAGCCTTCGGGAAGGTTAAACCTGGGGGAGTTGAAAAGGTTCAGGGAGTGGCAGTGGGCGCCTGTCCAGGGCTTGCTCCTGGCAACAATTCTGATCGACAACATTAAGGTTAAATTGAGGGCACTTGAGGAACAGAGTTCTCCCTTACCTTTCCTCACATCATGAAAAATACAATTCTTTCACATTAATTAATAAAACGCTTCCACCTCTACTTCCTTCTTTTCAGCGCCTTTAATAATATTTTGAGGGCGGGGGATTTAGCTCAGTGGCGTCACCACCTGCCTTGCAAGCACAAGATTGTGAGTTCGAAAACTGGTACCACAAAAAAAAAATATTTTGAGTCTGTTTTATATTTCATATTTTGGGTCTGCTATTAAATAGGATGAATCACTGTGAACATTACTAGAGATATATATATTCTATTTCTCAGGAGCTTTTTTCAGCTTTTACAAATGTGAGACTTTCTAAGAAGAAATTAATCTGTACCTTAACCACCTGGTTTTTAGTGACGTCGGGAGCACGAACACCGTGACCGTGAGGGCCCCCGGCACCTCCGTCACCTCGGCAGAGTGTCACGAGCCGGAGTGTCCCGGCCAGCGGGCGTGCGCCTGAGGCGTCGAGCTTCGCGCCACGCGCTGACTCGAGCTTCCTCCAAGGGTCCAGCCCCGCGTCCCCCCGGCCACCCAACCGTCCGACCGCTGCCCTGCGGCCGGGGCGCCAGCCAGCACTGTCTCCAGGGTGGGCCCGCGGAGGGAGGCTGGGCCCAGCGGCCTCCTGCGTCCTGGCAGGCACGGCTGTGCCTGAGGAGGGCTGCCTGCCCCGTGAGCCCCGGCTGCGCTGCTCAGAGCGAGCGAGGCCAGCGGACACGTTCGGCTCCTCTGACGTGGCCCGCGGAACCGCTGCTCTGTGGGGCCCAGTCTGTTACCGCGGCGGGCTCGGAGGAGGCCGGCTTGTCTCACTGCCGGGTCTGTGGCACGGGGGTCAGGGCTGCACCCCGGCAACCCATCCTCCCTCCCAGTGAGGAGCGTCTCTGGGCAGAGGAGAGGTGGGAAGGGGCGCAACTGCCACTCCACTTCGAATACTTGCGCCACAGACCTGGCATCCGTGAGCGTTTCCAGAACACAGCGCGGAGCATGGAGATGGAGGCTGCGTGGACGGCTGGGTAGTCATCTCGATTTTGTCACTACTGAGCCGTGACTCGGAGGCCTTCGCTGCTCACGTGTGACCCGGGGAGACGCGTCCTCTGCCGTTCCCTGCACCTGTCCTGATCCCGGCAAGGGCGACGTGCTGTTTGCATAACAGCATCCACCCCGGGCTCCCTTTGGGTTTGATCTCCGTCTGCCACGCGTGCCCCGCTGGAGTCCAGCTGCCCAAGGTGAGCTCCGGACTGGGCACCGGGCAATTCTCTAAGAGGCTGCAAGCAGCGAACTTGCTGTATAAAGCGAATCACTTCACAATACCAGAGTGGCAGGAGCCGACGAGACAGTGAGCGGAGAGGATGCTTCGTCTGTTGGCTCCATCGCGAATGCGCCTGGGCACCCTGTGCGGAGCTGAGACTCGGCTTCACTTTCCTGCACAGCTTTTGGCTGCTTCAGCTTATCGTGAGGGCAAAAAGTGGGTAGCACGGAAGAGCAACTGCCTACTGCCAAAGTGAACGTCTGCGCAAGACGGCGATTTGCAGCCCTCCAGAAACATTCCAAATGACATATTAAAATATTCATTAAAATATTAAGTAGTTTATCATATATTTAAAATATACATTTCATTATATATCACATACATATATATATAAAATATATATCACACAGTTAATTCAAACAACAGAGTTGTAGAACATGGCTGTGGCTACTTCCTCTACCTAAAAATAAGTCTGACCAAGGCAGCGTGGCAAGGGCATTATAGCCCTCTGCATATTCCCACATCCCACAAATACTGAAGCATAAGGTTTTTAAAAATAAAAGCAGTCATGCTGCAGCAAGCACTTTAACAGTATAAAATCAACAACTCAGGGTTTCTACTTCCTGTCCAGAATTGTGGTAAATCATGAATTTCAAAGGCTTCACCTCTAAACCTAGTAAGCGCATTTCCTCTACGCTTAACCAAACGAGCACAGTACAAGCTAAACTTCCCACAGTAGTTTTTAAGAATTGCTTACTCTTCAGTCACTTTAAGAGTCTGTTATTTTATCTCTTTTTCCATCCAACCCACCTTTCTAGTACACACGTGGTGTGGGAGAGGGCCTGCGGGCGCCCGCCTGAGGGTGGCGGTGGAGCCAGAGCCCCTCTGCCCCGGAGGCAGGATGCGCCCTCCCTCCACGGCGAGCCCCAGGCTCCGACCGCTCCGCTCGGTCTGCCCTCATTCAGAACACGGTGCCAGGCCTTGGACAGGGCGCACTGTCAGCGTCGCCTCCGCGTGTAACCGCGTCAACCGTGAGCAAGCGCCTGCCGAGCGAGGGTCGGAGTGCGGCCCAGCACCGCTCCCGAGGGGGCGCGGACGCCGGGCCTGAAGGGGCTCCGCCTCTTCCCCCGGCACCCTCGCAGCAGCTCCTCCTGTGCTCCCAGGGCCTCACAAGCGGCAGCTCACTGACCTGGGACAGAGCTCGGAACAGGGTCAGCACTGAGCCCTCTGCAGCCCGAGGGCCCGCTCGAGAGGGGCTCCAGGAGCGCACGGTCACAGGCCCAGAAGGAACCGGCGGGTCCCTCGGAACCCGCTCTGCGAGCCTCTGCTACGAGGTCCCTTCAGGACTCAAACTCGATGGTGAACACCACTGAGGTCCGGTGTCTACTCTTTGTGTTATTAATGCCTTTAGGCTGACATTTGAAATCAGTTATATCAGCTGCTACTACAGCGAAACTTTTCAACTAGAGAGTCAACTACTAACCGGGGTTAGTAATTCACAGGCGGTAGCCGAGGCCGGGGCTCGCCCTGTGGCTGCGGCCCTGAGTGGTGGGCACTCTCACGCCAGTGGCCTGTCATCACACGGTCTGGGGATCTGGCCTGGGCCAGGGGCCCCCACAGGACCTATGACACTCAGTCCCGGCTCACCTGGGAGCGTGACTCCGTCCCTTCATTTTCCCAATTACTTTTGTAACTTTAAAATGCATACTGTGAGGCCGGAGGGTTAGCTCAGTGGTTCTGGCGCCTGCCTCGCAAACGCAAGGTCCTGAGTCTGATCCCCGGTAACCACATATAATGCTGGGCGTGGAGATATGCCCACCAACAATCAACACCGCATACCACAGTGCCGGGCGTGGTGGCTCACGCCTGTAATTCCAGCACTTGGGAGGCAGAGACAAGAGGATTGCTGAGTGCGCGGCGGCTTGCCTGGGCACCATAGTGAGCTCAGGGCCAGCCTGAACTACAAAGTGAGACCCTGTCTCAAAAGAAAAAAAAAATGCATACTGTGTTCACTACAATACTGCAATAATCCAAATATATACTCTGTAAAATAAGAGTCTCCTCCACTCAAATATGCTTGAGTTCTGACATCCTGTGCACATACACAACCTTCTCTGTGTTCACACATAGAAACAGATGTATGCGAAACTGTTCTAAACATATGCAAAGTCTTTTACAAGGTTACATTACACAGACACTGTGCAACACGCTTTTCCCGAAGAGCATAATCAGTATCACCTGAGGCAAATGCTGAATATAATTTGCTCCTGTTCATAAGACAATCATAGATAATCCTGTTCATAGATGATCAAGTGATTATCAGTTTAGTTAACTATTTTCCCCTTGAAAGAACATTGGTTTGTGTCTTGTTCCTTAGGCAATGATTTAACAAGTATCCTTAAAGACAGTCTTATATAGAATCACATGGGCATTAGTACTTTGATTTCAGTGGATATTTTCCTAGAATGGTGCTTAAAATTTCAATCTTGCCAAATTTCTTTTCAAAATAATAAAGTCATTTGCATCCATCCCAATGTATTAAAATATCTTTCCTTACATACTGAAAGAATTAGTCCTCTTTGTTTTTAGTTTATTTTGATCTTTATTGGTACATTGTATAGAATTAGTCCTCTTTGAAATCTTGCCAATCTGCTGAAAGAAAAAAAATGTTTTATTACCACTTCAATATCGATGTTGACCAATAATGAGTAAAAGCACCTCTTTATCAGCCCCAGAAGTTGGAAGTTTCCTGAGATGATGCTGTGTCAGCATTTGGTGATTATTCTCATAAGTTTCCAGGTGATTTGTGTATATGAAAGCTATAAATCTTTTATTAATAATGCATCTTTAGTTGGTTTACTTGGTTTATCACATTTTTTGCCATTTGCATGTATGTTTTTTTGAGACAGGGTCTCGCTGTGTATTTCAGGCTGGCCTTGAGCTCACTATGTAGCCCGGGCAACTCGAACTCAGCAATCCTCCTGCCTCTGCCTCCCGAGTGCTGGGATGACAGGCGTGAGCCACCACGGCCAGCACTGTGGTTACCAGGGATTGAACCAGGGACCTTGCGCTTCCTAGGCAGGTGCTGGAATCACTGAGCTAAATCTCCAGCCCCTGAATGTATGTTTTTGACATGTATGGTATTTGGGTTTCCCATTTTTTCTTAAAGGATATTTAAAATTTGAAGATTTCATTCTCTCTGGAGCTAATGTCCCATGAGAGGTGCAGTAATTTCATTCGTTTTCAGGAAAGCTGGTCTTGCCGGGCTGCCCGCTCTCTGGAGTCTTGTCCTCACCGGCTGAAACTGTCTGTGCGTGTGTCAGGCCCTGTGCGTGTGTGAGCGCGGCGTCTGTCTCCTCCTCGCCGTGACCTGAGTCTCACAGGCGGCCGATGGGGAGCAGTGTGCGCAGAAGCTGTGGCCCTAGAGCCCGCGAGCGGCCTGTGCGGGACAGCGAGGTTTAACCGGGTGCCCCGAGCAGAGGGGAAGGTGAATGCGCACACTGGCACTAACCATATCTCAGCAAGTCTGGTGTTTTAAAATCTTCAGTGCATGAAGGCCAAGTACCGCCTACGTTAGCTGCTCTTCCCATCGTCGGGATAGAACAGTACCCAAGGTTAAAGGAGGAGAAGCTGGCACAGGTTTCAGGCCCTGGTCGGTTGGCTCCAAAGCAGGGAAGCATGGCAGAAGGGCTCGGTGAGACAACAGCTCATGGCAGGGCAGACAGGAGGTGGCAAGGCAGACTACAAGCCCTGTGATTGGCGCCAGCACCAACAGCATCCAGGGTGGGGCTCCAACGCCCCGGCCTTACCCGGAACCTCACACCCCAGATCCAACCATCTAAATCCTCCAGGACCTATGAAGCTTGGGGACATCCAGACAAGCACAGCAAGGTCCTTGGAGCGAAGGGCGGAACCGCGTGAAGTGGCACAACAGGGTCTGAGTGAAAACGAGGCTCCTGCTCATGCGTATTTTGCTTGTCTTTGGAAAGAACTTCCCTGGACCTGCCTGACCCCACACTCTGCAGACCGCTCCTCCCGGGGGGGCCCCGGCCTCCCACGCAGGTGCACAGCCTGCGCACAGTGCCCTGCCAGCTTCCTGTGAGCTGGGAAGGAGCCGGTCCGCTCCGAGGCCCCGAGGCCGCAGCAGGGCTGGAGGGCTGGGCCTAGGGCTGGGCCCGCCCCAGCGAGGAGCGGCAGGCGCGCCTCAGGGGCAGAGCCGGGAGGCAGCGAAGAGCCTGGGCTTAAGGGACAGCACGGCAAAGCGCCTGCTCTTCCTCACCCGTGAGGATGCAGGCTCTCTGGAGGTAAGAAGAGAGGGGAAGCCTGAGCCGACCAGTCAGCACTAATGCTTTTCAGCCACTTATCCTGAAGCACAAAGTAAATTTGAATTCTGTCCCTTCAAGCTAGTCTTCAAGGTAGCTACGCCAAGCTTCTTCCTTCGTGTTTATAATTTGCATTACATTAATTTTCCCATTCATTGCACACAGGGGATAACAGCATATCAAGCAATAGAATCCTAAGGACTCAATGAAAGAGTCTCCCCCGGGGCATCCTTAGGGTCTCGGCAGGCTGATGTGGCTCTGTCTGGCTCTGTCTTCCGAGTGGGGACGCCAGGACTACAGACCGGAGGGGTCCGGACCTTTCGATACCATAGACGCTGAAGAGCTAGGCGTCCGGGAATAAGCACCACCCCTGGATGCCAGGAGTGCGCACAGCTGTCCGACTGTCTCCTGGACAGCGTCCGGGAACGTCCTGCTCTGCCTGCGCGCCCTTCCGTCGGTCACTTATTCTCACGTCTAGCGCGCCCTGCAGACGCCTACCGTGGATGTCATTAAGGGCTCCACGTCGCAGGACAGGACTGGACGCAGTGACCTCTAGGGTTTGTGCCGTTCCTGCGCTCTCTGATTCTGGTGTCTGTATTTTTCGTTAACAATTTCCAGTGTGCTAGGGCGAGTAGAACTCACTAGTTTCAGCTTGTACTGCATAATAATTTCTCACTGTGTCTTTCATCACAAACACTGTTACAGCTGACTTATGAAAGCCCCAACCAAAAGGCAAATGCAGATACTCCTCTCATAATATTTCACTCTGGCCTAGGCACAAAGAAACACATTTCATAATACCTACAATAGCATATCATCAATTCTACATTTTAAGAAATTTGCTTAAAAATATGGATATTATTTATGTATATATTTATCTTAGCATGCACAAAAAATTTAACTTTGGTCATGTATACCACTAAAAGACACAGAATCAGTAATTCTTAGTAACAGGAAAATCGAGTCGCCAAGAAGGGAGGCCAGAGCTAGAACCTGGGCTGGGAGATCTGACCGGCGGCTCTCAGGGACACTTCTCCTCACGTGACCGTGGGCACACTTGCCCCAGCACTAGGACAGAGACTCGCGTGTTGTCACGCTGCCCAGAAAAGTGCTGGCTGTTGGGCGCAGAGCACTTCGGAGCGGTCACGGAGCACGGAGAAGCGTCTGCACAGCTCCGCTGCGAGGAGGCCCCGGTCTGAGGTTCGAGGCCGCGGCGGGTGAAGGAGTCACGGCGCCCCGTGCGGCCCGGCGACTGCTTCCTCCCTGGCGCCCACATAAGCAAGCAGCGAGGGTAAGCGCCACACCGAGCCTGGGACCGCCACGTGCCCGTCTTCGTTTATCCCACTCAGCTCTCTGTGCTGCTGCCCCGCGCTCTGCCCTCCCAGGTGGGCACCGTAGCACTGCAGATGCTGAGAGCCCCGCGTCTCAGCCACACAGCAACCAATAAGGTCACTGTGAGAGGCAAACGCCGCTGTCTCTAGGAATGAGAGGCAGCTCACATATGTGAGGAAATAAAATCCGAACAGCCCGAAGCATCCCCTTTTAATTAAGCTTTTTCGGCCTCTAACCTACGCCTTTATTTCACACTGAATACTTTAGGGGCTGGGAAGAGCGACCCCCCGGCAGGCGGCGCCTCCTTCCTCTGCGCGAGCTGCTGGAGAGGGCCGGAGAGGGCGCGGGTGACGTGAAGGTCAGACAGAGGTCAGAGGCTCGGCGCTTCCTCCGCACTGGCGTCCGTGCCCTACACCGGGCCGTGTGGCGAGTCTGCCTCTCACTTGGCATGAAGACGACGGAAGCGCCCGCCCTGCTGGTCCTCCTCCTCGCCGCCCGACACTGAGCGCTCCACAGAGCAGCGGGCAGAGCGACCGGGAAGCTCCAGGCCCGACCCTGGCGGCCAGACGCTTCCACCTGGGCCAACATCTCCCATCTTCCAGGGCCATGGAGGCTTCGCTTTCCTTTAAAAACGCCTATTTCAGGGCCAGGGATTTAGTTCAGTCCTTCCACCGCCTGGCTCGCAAGTGCAAGGTCGCGAGTTCAAACCTCAGTACCAAAAAAAGTCATGAAGAAAACAAACACCAAAACAAAAAATAAATACATTTAAAAAATAGAAATGCCTGTTTCCCTCTCTAAATCTCAAGTCTCCGATAATGCACAAGAGCACCAGGGACCCGACGCACCCAGCTCGGGTCGCTTCCCTCCCGGCCCCACAGCCTTTCCCACTCCACGGCCGGGAAGGGCTTCCGCAGACGGCCAGGCCTCGGGGCCCGCCTGGTGCTCGCTGCCGCGCTTCCGCGCCTCCACGCGTGGCCTGTCCGGCCTCCAGCTCTTCTGTGGGTCCGGAGAGCTCCCCGAGGAAGCTCGGGAAGCAGAATGATTATTTCCTCACTCAGATCGTGTCAGGCGTCCTACACGGCCTAGAAGATAGTGTTCTTAGCCTGCCAGGGCCCTGGTGTCCGGCAATTCCCAGGCCAGAGTTAGAACACCACAGCCCACCTGTCGCCGGGTGGCCGGGCTGGGGGTCTGCGTCCTGAGGCAGGGGACGCTGGGCTGGCTGGACAGCGCCCTTGGGACTGGGCGGGCGTCAGCGCTCAGCGCCCAGAGACACATGGCTGCGGCCCCCAGGAGCCACAGCCGGCTCTGAGCTCAGTGGAGATGCTGCCTCCCGGCGGGGGTCTGGCACAGCCGCTAAGGACCCCGAGAGGTGGGGCGCGAACTCCCCACGGGCACACGGGCCGCGCCTCTTCCCGGGAACAGCCGTACGCCACACGAAAGCGGCCCATTCTCACCTCGCCCAGGGAAACAGCTGCCTCCCGCGGTGCCCTCTGGCCCACGGCAGCAGTGCTCGGTGGGTAATGACACGTGAAGTTCTGCGTGCCACTTCTGCCGTGTTCAAAATTTCCCATCAATGCTGCAAATGTAAAGTTAGTTTTTTAAAAAACGCTTTCTGAACTCTATCATTTCAAGGAATCATGAGGGCTTTACTCAAAGATGTGCCTGGCTGCCAAGGCAAATCATCCATAAGCTCTAAAATTCTTCAAAAATCTTAAATTTTTTGCCAAGTGTGGAAATGCCCGATGGGTCGAAGGGGCAAAGTCCTTGCGTTTTCTACGGCCCTCGCAGCAGGAGAGGCCTCTGCTGGTCAAGCATCCCCGCCGGCCTCAAAGCCCACTTCAAACTGTGCTGGACAGAGCGGCACCCAGACGCAAAATTGTTTTATCTCCAGAGAAAGTGAAATATACCTTCACGAGTCACTACAGAAAACAGCGTTTCTCACTCTGTGCGAGTCTACTCCTCAGGCGTGCGGGGCCAAGGCGGAGCAAGGGCTGCCCCGGGCTGCTCGGGGCCGCAGGCCTGGCTCACGCCGGGACTTCCGCGGCCTCCCGCAGCTCCGGGAAGGTCGTGAGGACGCTTCTCTCAGAGCTGTTCAGTAGCTATAGCCACCGAGTTAGGAAGTAACAAGATCAGACAGAATGTCACAGAAATTAAAATATATATTTAAAACAAGCAAGCAAGTTTTAAAAAACGCGTTGGTATTCAAAAATATCTGTGCCTGTTTTATTTTGGATCCAACTAATTTAAATATGTTGAAAATCTATAGCGAATTAATGTGACGTGCAGTGTGTGTAGCTAGGCGCCCGTGTCCGCTGTGGGGGGGGGAGCGTCTGGCTGAGACGCAGCGCCACATCCACGGCCCGAGCGAGCCGAGGCTGACGTCGGTCCCCGTGTGCAGAGGGTTCAGTCCCTACCCAGTCGGCTCGAACAGGAAGACGCTGGCGGGCCGGCCTGGCAGGGCAGAGCTGCGCGGAGCACGGCAGCTGGGCAACGGGGGAGGCCCGTGTCCTTCCGGTCACCCCGGGACCTGCTTCTCGGCAGGCCTCACTGTACGGCTCCGGGCAGCTCCAGGGCAGCGACCGTGATCCAGTCACCTTCCGGAAGCTCCCTCTGAGCTGGGGCTGGGCAGCTCCATAGGCAGAGGCTTCCGTCCGTCCGTCTCCCAGACAAGTGGCATCACCTCTCACCCCCACCCTTCCTTTTCTTTCTCCACCACGGTCAGAGTCTTTTGCACAGTTAGCCAGGGACGTCACGGGCGATGGCAGGCTTGCGGGGTTTGGCTCCCAGGCTGCCGTCGCTAGTTAAGGAAAGCAGTCGTCAAAACCTGGGCTGTCGCTGTGCTAGTACGATGCTGCTGTCGAGAGCGGTCAGCACGAAGCAGCACACACGTCCCCGCTCATGCAGGCCCTCTACGGCCCGTCAGGCCAAGCCAGGCTCCTGCTGCCCGGAGCCCCGGGTCGCTCCAAACCTCTCCACTCCACACCGAGACCCAGGACTGACAGCCTCAAGGCACGACCTGAAAGGAGACCCCGGAAGACACCTCTGCGCCTGTGGATCCTGACGATGTGACACTCACAGAGCGGGGCCACACACACTGTGTGGGCAGGGCTTAGAGATCCGGGGTGGCCAGGCTGCTCCTGCCCAGACAGAAGCCCTACGCTCAGGAGAGGTCAGGTCAGGGAAGAGGCGCCTCAGCTTACCCGAGGTGTTCACACGCTGCCCTCCAAATCTAACCTCTACGTGAAGCTCCCACCCAGCAGCGCCCTGCGCCCTCAGACACACGAGCCCTGGCCGCGGGCTGGCGACGCTCCCACGGCAGGCTTTGTGCCTTACCTCGCTGCGTCTTGACAGCTGGTCAGTGCCAGCACAGGGCAGCACCGAGGGCTCCTGAGTGCTGAGGCACAGCTCCTCAAAGCACCGAACACCCAGCGCCCAGGGCACCGGTGACTGGCAGCGGAAAGACATGCACGGTGGCACAGGCAGGCTCCAGCCAGAGCCTTCTAAGCGGAGGACAGGCTCAGTGAGCTCTCCTTCCTGACAGTCTCTAAAAGGAACCTGAAACCGTGCGGATGGGCACGAGGCCCCACGAGGGAGTGCCTGGGAGAAAGTTATTTGAACGTGAGAGCCGGCCGCTGGCCTGCTGTCCCGCGGCAGCGTCCTCTTCTGCCCCCTGCAGGCTGCCTCCTACCTCGCGGGCTAGCCATCTTTGAGTCTACCCACTTTACAGTGTGGGGACCGAGACCGGGTCAATACAGCCTTTTTCTGAGGCTCTGTGGCTCACAGGCAGATTTTCTACTGTGCACCAATTCATTGTGGGTAATCATTTAATATTAACCTAACAACTCTGTCATTAAATCAAATGCAAAATGCGCGTTTCTTTTCCTTCTTTTCATTCATTATACTTTTAGAAGTTTAATATTCAACTGTTTTCTCCCCCTTTATCTGTTTCTCGAAATGAAAACGCTCTCAGTTTGACTAAAATGTCAGAGTTAATCAAAGAGCCCCTTTGACAGCTGGCCGCTGGCTCAGGCAGAGCAGAGCCGGGCTAACGCTTGGCGACTCGGGCGACCTGCTCCCGAGCCCTGGAGGGCGAAGGCCCGAGCGCGGCAGAGGGGCTGCGCGGCCCCTCGCCCGAGGCTGAGCGCCTGGCTTCAGCCGCTTCCCCCGAGTTCCACGGTCCTCTCACGAGGGCCGCGGTGGCGGCTGTGCTGCAGGACCCCCGTGTGTGTGCCACCCTGACACATCTGCGTGTGTGAGTATCAGATGGGGCATGATTTCCTATTGTTCCTTGTTCACACTGCAGATTCTATTTCTCTACAAAGTCAATGTAGAAAGAGCAAATTTTTTAAAAATAGAATCCATAACGAGAGCTGGGAACTTCAGCATCGGGGTACTCGCTGTTTTGCCTTCGTAGTTAGGCCGCGCAAGCACTGCCAGCGGTGCCGTTGTTTCTTCCCCTCCAGCTTCAGGATCTTAAAGGAATAAGTGGGTGCTTCAGTCAGACACCGGCGGTGGAGGGGCAGTGGCCGTGCGGGTGCAGGCGGGGACGCCCCGAGCCCTGGAGTCCCTCCCCTGGGCCTGCGGCTCCTCAGGGCCCCAGGGAGCACACTGGTGCTGGACGCGTGCTACGCTTCGGGTCGAGATGCCCCCAAGCCTTGTGCAGCCGTCAGGGCTTTCTCGGGGTGGCCGGATCTAGGGGTGTGATGCTGGAAGTACACGTGCGATTATTAACTCAGTCCCCTGACTGATCTGGCACCGCCCTGATCTCAGTGCCGAGAGACTATAAAGGGCAGAAAGAAGCTGCCAGGACGCCCTGCTCGCTCTTGCCATGCCCTGCATGCAGTGGGTCGTTTCTGCTGTGACGCCCGGCTGCGGACGCTCGGCCTTGCAGCTAGCCGGCTGCAAAACCTCCACAGACGTGAGCTACATAAACCCTCCTCCCTTAACTCGGCTGCTGGCTCTTCCGTCTCAGTCATGAGAGACGTACCTGCGACATCAGCAAACTCCCGAGCAAGATGCTATGGGTTCTCCGAAGAGGCGCGACTTTCACACCAACGTCCAGGCTGAGTGACCTGTACCGGCACAGCCCAGCTCGGGTCACGGCCCCAACAGGAGAACAGACAGACAGACAGACAGCGTCCTGACTCTCAAGCATGAGAAGAGCCCAGGCCAGACAAAGCCACGCTCACCGTCCATCCATTCTTTCTCTCATTTGCTACATATTCGCCAAGAGATCACTGCACGCCTTTCGCCTTACTGGGCCGGCCAGGGCCAGGGCCAGGGCCAGGGATGCCCCTTGTTCTGCAGCTAGTGTGAGACGGAGCTCGTGTTTTAAAGGCCGAAGCCTCACCGAAACCCAAGAGACGGGGCTGGATGCTTTTGCTTCACAGATGATGCAGCTAATGCAGCAACGAGCCAAGCCTCACCCCTCGCCAGCCGAGTCGTAAGCAGCGCACTCAGGGGCTGGGAGTGGTAAACCTCCCCTCAGGGCACAGTCTTTTTCTCCACAGTTACAAAAGCCCACACGCTGGAGGATGACATATCCCTGTCACGCCAGTACTGACAGACTGAGGCCAGAGGGTCACACGTTTGAATCAAGGGGGAAGAGGAGGAGAAGAGAAGAGGAGAAGGGCAGAAAAAGAGGAAGAGGGGAGGAGGGGAGAGGGAGGGAAAATGAAACAGCATAAGAAATATAAAATAAATTCTGCCTAAAATCCTTTGGAAGTAATTTTAGATTTGTATTTAAAGTCACCCTAACTTTTGTGCCAGGAATTGGACTACTAAGAATTTACTTTAAAAACACACCTTTGGACAAATTTATAAAAGTATAAATTAACAATAAATATTTCAGTTTTTCTTGGAAGGATGAAAAACTGGAAGTAATCCTACTCCTTTTGGTTGCTTTTGGACACAGGAAATACAATAACTTGTCTGGGGAGGCTTAAACTACGGTAGCCCTAAGAGTAGCCTACAAGTGTGTCCGAGCATTAGCTTAGCAGTGTGGAGCATCCTCCGGGATCCAGAACTTTTAGTCTCCAGACCCCATCGCCCTTGGCTCCTTTCTCCTGAGCACAGAGAAGCTGCGAGGCTCCAGACATCACATCTCACAGAATGGTTGCAGAGCTGTGAGGATGAACAGTTTTGCAAAGTATGTGCATTTATTTATTCATTTATTTTTTTGAGATAGGGTCTCGCTTTGTAGTTCAGGCTGGCTCTGAGCTCACTATGGAGCCCAGGCAAGCCTCGAACTCAGCAATCCTCCTGTCTCTGCCTCCCGAGTGCTGGGATGACAGGCGTGAGCCACCACGCCCGGCACTGTGGTATGTGGTATGTGGTATTGATGGCTGGTGGGTGTGAGTCTCCATGCCCAGTATTGTGGTTACCAGGGATCGAACTCAGGACCTTGTGCTTGCGAGGCAGGTGCTGGAACCACTGAGCTAACCCTCCAGCCCCATTTATTTATTTTTAATTTTTACTCAGGATAAAACACAATCCAAAAACTTAATTATTTGATCTGATGTGCTAGGTTTGGGTTTCATAATCATACTTTAGCTACAAAGAAGACGGGTGTGTTTAGTCTTGTCTGAGCGACAGGATTTGCCACCCAGGAAGGACAGAGTGATACACTGGCAGCCAGCCAGGCGGCCGGAAACGTAACTGTCTACTAGGGGCACATCCACGCCACAGTCTGCTGGGCCGCTTTAGAAATGAGGATAGGGTTGGGGCCGGGGAGGTAGCTCAGTGGCGCTGGGCACTTGCGTGGCAGGCACAAGGTCCTGAGAGTTTACTCCCCGGTATTGAGAGAGAGAGGGAGAGAGAAAGAGAGAGAGAGGGGGAGAGAGAAAGAGAGAGAGAGAAAGAGAGAGAGAGGGAGAGAGAGAGAGAAAGAGAGAGAGGGAGAGAGAGAGTGGGAGGGAGAGAGGGAGAGAGCAAGAGAGAGGGAGGGAGAGAGGGAGAGAGAGAGGGAGAGAGGGAGACTAGCAATGATGACAAGGAGAAGCAGGTCCCCGGGAGACAAGCGTCCGTGACTCGGTGCCCATGCAAACCCACACACCAAAATGCAGACCTCGCGTCCTTCTCTGTCAGGGCTGCAGAGATGGTGGAAAGCAGAACGGATCTGGCGGAGCTGCGAGGGACAGAGGAGATGCGTGTGTATAAAAATCCCCAAGACGTATGTGATTGTTACATATCTCAATCATATTAGTAATAAAAACACAAAAAATAAAGGCATAATTTACTTCCGTTGCATTCTGTGTTTTATCCAAAAATCAGCCTAAACTGCAGTTATAACCACGAAGAAGACTTGTTTTGCAAAACATTTTAATTCAAAGAGAAAAACGATTTCCTATCGAAATGTTGATGCACTCTGCCTGGAAGCAGGGAGGCCCAGTCACAAAGTGAACAAGACGTTTTCATCAAAATTGTGTAGCGTGACTGTCATGGAGTCGTGAAAGGAAGACAGAAGAGAAACCGAGCTAACGGCCCTGGCGGGCTTGGACCTGGGAGGGCAGAGACCAGCCACCAGGAGGCCCAGAGAGGCCGCAGGCAGCTCTAGCCCGGCCGGCTCCCCTCCGGCAGAGCGTCCCGTCCCGCCCACGTCGGCTCAGCGCTGACGCCGCACAACGGAAAAGGGCAATGTCCCACTTCACGGAAGGGGATTTGCAGCGCGAGAACAGGTCGGCTCTGCTCATCCGTGAGTGCTGGGTTAAAACAAACAGCTAAGACTTTTCTGGGCCACTGAGCCTCTTACATCACGATAAGTACATGCCAACACGAGCCCTCCCCGTATCAACTTCAGTCACTGTCAGAAAAGAAAGGTCAAAAATAAAATTCTTATTTCACTCCTCAACCAAATCCAGCTTGTTTCCCTGTAGAGATACAGACCTCAGTTGAGGGTTCGCCTCTTCTGGGGTCTTCTTCATGTTCCCAACAGCTCGAGCTCCTGCCACCGCGCCGCACAGAGGGTCCCCCTAACCCAGGGGTCGGACACCTCGGCCTCACCGGCCGCCCTGCCCTGTCCTCTCTGAGGGTATCTCCACTGTCCGCAGAATTTGGCTCTGGCGAGAAGTGTTCTTCCAGCTCGCTCTGTGCTGTGGAGCCGGAGCTGGCAGTGAAGAGGTCACTCTGCACGTAGACACTGGACTCTGCCAGCGGCCCTGCCCTTGGGAGGACCTGCCCTGGCAGCCAGCCCGGGTGCCTGGCCCCGCCAGCTGGACCCCACGGCATCACCACGCGGGCCTTCACCTGGTCTGTGCGTGCACGTGTTGACTGAATAAACACTTGTACTCCACACAGAACCCTGAGCTTGTATTAGGCTGTGTCTCCTGGGATCGCCCGTGTGCATTCTTTACCTATCAACAATAGGCATCTTATAGGAACGATGCTTGTGCATTTAATACTTGTCCAATTACTTAGAAACCTTAATTGTAGTGAATTTTTAAATGCAGAGACATACGTATAAATATTAAGTTAAAAGCACTATATTTAGATACATGATATTAAACTCTTCATGTTCTATTAAAGTATAAAGAATTATACATGGGGCCGGAGGGTTAGCTCAGTGGTAACGGCGCCTGCCTCACAAGCGCAAGGTCCTGAGTTCGATCCTCGGTAACCACATACAATGCTGGGCATGGAGACTCACGCCCACCAGCAATCAGTACCACATACCACACTGCTGGGCGTGGTGGCTCACGCCTGTAATCCCAGCACTTGGGAGGCAGAGGCAGGAGGATTGCTGAGTTCGAGGCTTGCCTGGGCTACATAGTAAGCTCAGGGCCAGCCTGAACTACAAAGCGAGACCCTGTCTCAAAAAAAAAAAAAATCTATAACAGATTTTTATTATACATATGGCCACATATGTTCATATTTGGTCACAAAGTTGACATCATGCTACATATATTGTTTTGTATTCTTTCCTAAATCATATAGTTTAAATAAATTCTTGATGTTTTTGTGTCAATGTTTTGCATTTTTGCATGGTGTTTTGAATTAGTCTTCAAATTATAGCTAACATATGGCTAGATCCTCAAGAATAGAATCTTGTAAGACTTGATTATCCTTCTATTTTCTTTGCATAAATTACTCCTGGTTAAGTTACCAGTTCAAAGAGAAGAAGCATTTTAAAATATTGGCATTTCTAATTATATTTTAAATGTGCGTATACTCATGTGTATTTTAGTGACTTTTAGTCTCACCACTGATCTTCAGCAGTACCAGTATTTCTAAATCCTTGAAACAAGACATGAAACCATAGTTTTAATTGTTAATAATAATTAGAATACTGCAGCTTGATATTCTAATTGATGTCAAGCATTTACTCTGTGTATAAATCTGGCCCTGGATGTTGACTCCATATTAAAACACTTCACTGGATCCTATGCATTTCGGTATTCAGTCCCAATATTCACAATAAGTTATAAAACCCCTTTATATTTAAAGACAGTAATATTTGTCTCTGGCTTCCTTTGTATTTAAACATTTGTCTCTTTCATAAACATAGCATGTCAAAGATATAGGTTTAAATTTAGCAAAAGTAAATGATACTATGAAATGAAGGTGAGTACTGAAATAATCGCCTGCTTCAGGAACCTGATCACGGTACAAGGGCAACGTGACTACAGTGACCAGTGCGGTTACTAGAAATGACCTTCAGGAGCCCAAACCAGGAGAGCCCCCCACCCGGAGCTCCAGGGCAGAGCTCCGCGGGCCTGGGCAGTGGCAGTGCCACAGGGCTTTCGGTCACGAACTCGTGTCGTCTACGTGAGTACTTAGCGTCATGCCTGGAACATGAATCATCACAGGACTGTTCCAGCACTGCTTTCTGTGGTCCCGGACGGTGTTCTCCACCCAGGCCTGTGTGGTCCTCAGGAAGCCCCTGCCGTGTGTCCTGTGTGCGGGGCCCGCCCTGTGCGGCTTTGAGGTGGGCGACTCAGACTGCTGCCCTGCACCCCGTGCACCTGCCTGGCCCAGACAGTCCCAGCAGGGGCACGGGAAGAGGCCTCCGGCCCACAGTGACGCTTCCCCAGATCTGACCTGGCCAGGCCTGGGCCGGCGGGTGGGTTCTGCCTACACAGTAGAGACTTGTGTTCAGTTCAGGACACGGCGTCCGAGAGCACGTGACAGCGGGCGTCCGTCAAAGCAAGGCCAAGAGGACCGGCCTTGCGCACAGCTACTCCCCACCGGAAGTGACAGGTCAGGCGCTGAGCACGCCCTGGGACCCCCAGCCCTGGGGACACGCCACCGCTGGGTCTCACTCTCTGCTCTGCGAATGTTACTTGTGTCCACCGGGACAGTGACACGTGACTCAAAGCCTGTTTTCAGAGCAAAGGGTGGAGACGCTCGCCCGCCCGGCCTGCCCAGAGCTCTGCACCTCTAGCCAGGGTGGGGAGCGTGGTCAGAGGAAGAGGCTCAACACAGAAGGCCTCTCTGAAGCCCTGGGTCCCAATGCCGGCCGGCCGGGACGGAGCCCCCGAGATACGATGATCTGTGACTCCAAAGGCCTTTGTGGCCGCTGTTCTGAGGACTCCGCAGTGGGCTGTCCCGGGGGGACGGGCGAGAGAGGACGGGGTCCCAGACCACTCCGCGGGAGGCCTTGATGCCCTCTGAAAGGACAGCGCTGTGCACAGATCTTCTTTTCTGAGACGCGAGGGAGGCCCCCGGGTAAGAGGCAACCAGAGAAAGCCCAGGTGCCGCTGCCTGTGGCGAGTTCTCCATAGTGGGAACAGCATTGAGTGTGCTTTTGAGGTCTTTCCCATTTACTTCACTAACTTCAAAATGTGTCCTGTTTTATCCATAAGTTTCTGCTTTTAAAACATCATCTTCAAGAGCTACTGGAGGTGCAAGAAGGCTCTTTTTGGTAACTGTTGCAAGTAGAAATCAGAGAGTGTTAGAGATCTCACAAGTTTGCGAAGACTAGCCTGGAGGCTTCGGCCCTCCCCAGCCTGGGCATCTCTGAGCATCTGGGCCTGCTGCAAACAGAGAGCAGCGGGGACGCAGGAGCGGCGGGCGGCTCTTCCGCCTCTGTCCGGCTGCCGCCCCAAGTCTGCTCTGGAAACCCCTGGGAAGCACAGCTTCCAGCGACAGGTGTTTAAATGGAGAGGACGGACGACAGACACAGCCTCTCACACTGGAGTCTTAAAGTAGACACAGGAAATACTGCAAGCTTCTTTAGGCTTCCGACAAGCTGGCTTTGCTTTGCTGTGCCCGCCTCTGCGTGTGCTTCCCAAGCGGGCCACGGTGCTGCAGGCCACGGCGCTGCAGGCCACACCTGCAGCCCACTCTCCAGGAAGCAGCCACGGACGCGAGGCCTTCTATTCGGCGTGTTCCCGGAGCAGGATGCAGAAGGAAGGCAGCCGCAAGTGCGTCCAGGCCTCGCTCGCCTCGCTGCTGCACGCACTTGTCCGGCGTCCAGCTGCCGCGCTGGGGTCCACAGAGCCCTTCACACTTGGGCAGACGGCGGGACCGTCTTGACTGTGACCCACACGGCCTCCCTCTTGCTCCCAGTGCCGCTGCTAAGCGGAGAAGCCGGTGGCTCCAGCAGCGTAGAAGAGGCCAGGCTCCGCTGCGCGCTCGGGCCCCTCCCTGATGCCTCTGGCTCTGCTGCCTCCGGAGTCCGGCTCGCTGCCAGGGCCTCTGCCAGGCTGGGCTGCTCTGCGGAGCGCAGTGTCCTGGACCTTCAGCCAGGGCTTGGTCTGGACGCCCCAGGTCCCAAGCCCATCCGTGCGCACACCAGCTCTGCCCGACAGCAGCTGCCCTCCTGTCTGCCCAGCTCCACAGCAGTGCCCAGAACGCTGACACGGGGGTGCCCATTCCGAGCTCTGCCCTCCCTCCCCGGGCACCTCGCAGGGTGGTGAGAGGCGGCGCTCTCCCCACTGGCATCTGTCCAGTGTAGCCAGTGCGTCTATCAAGGAGAAATGCTTCCTCCTGAAAGACTCTGTAAAGACCGTGACCCCCGGCACCTTTTACTTCCCTCTGCAGCCTCTTAGAACCCCGCTCATGACTGCCATCTTTATTCTTCCTTCTTTTCTGCCTGAATGGACTGTGGGCGCATGAGAATTATGAACGCTTTGCTTACATTTACTGTGGACTCTTCTGGCTTTTGTGTCACACCTTGGGTCGAATGCCTGCAGGCGTGGAACTGGTGTGCACCGATGACCCGACTATGTCCACGTCTGCCCCCAGAGACGAACTGAGGTCCAGCATGGGGTGCTGGGGCCCACACCGGCCTTGGCCACCGCAGGGCCGTTGCTGGGCGGCCGTGTCATGCCCACCAGCGCCGGGGAAGGCAAGACGAGGTAGCAGCAGGAGCGAGACTCACACATCACGGCTCCTGACCCCGAAACAGCTGTGAAGGCCACCAGCTGTCACCTCCGCACCCAGGAGGCTCCTCCACTGACCCGGGCGTCCTCCCCGCCGCGCGGCCTGGGAACCGCAGCCCCAGACTCACCTCTGGTCGGGGACTGGGAGGACAGCCCTGGGCCTGCCGAAGCCTCGGGAGTGCCCTTCCCACAGCCTGCGTCTTCCCCAGCGCCAGCGCCAGCGCCCACGAGACCCCTCACCTTACGCAGAACCAGTGAGCCCGGGGCTCACAAACCCACTGTCCCTCATTCTCCACGGGGCCCTGGAAGTAAACAGCAAGGCCGACGTTAAAAGCATCCTGCACGCAGAGGTCAGTGCCCCGAAAGGCAGGCCCGACCCTGGAGCAGGCTTTCTGGTGGCTGTGTGGAAGGGGGTCCTGCTACGGCGGGGTGCTCAACTGTGGGGTGCTCAGCACCACCGTGGCCTCCATTCGGTGGGTGCCGTGAGCGCCCTCAACCGTGACACTGGGCACCATCGGCAGCACAGCTCAGTGCGGCCCGAGCTGCAGCGCTCCGGGTGGGCAGGACGTCTCCAGGGCCTGGCCACGCGCCACGGGGGGAGGTCACTCAGCCACGCGGCTGGGCCTAACCTAATCCCTTCCGAGAAGACTGGAAATATGCACATTAGAAACCATCTGGTCAGACCTCCGGCTTCCTTGGCCCACATTGACAGGGAGCCACGGATCCCTGAACCAGAGCAGGGCCTCAAAGAAAGAGAGGCCCTGGTGGGCAGCCCGCGACCCTCAGAAGAGAGGAGAGCGAGTCTGACGCGAGCATCGGAACAGGAGGCGGGGGAGGGGTCGGCGCCCCTCTCCGCTCTGCGCTGGACGCGGCCGAGGACAGCCGGGAGCCAGGCCCATGTGCTGTCCGCCACGCGCTGCGCGGGCCAGTGACCTCGGCTCAGAGAGCAGCACGGCCAAGCCATCCTCCTCTTCCTGTAACAAACACCTTAAATGATCCACTGTGAGAGTCAAGGTTTGCCGCAGCTCACGGTTCAACCAAACCTTTGGTAACCAAGACAAACAACAGTTAGTGAAGTGTTAAATACAGCATTAAATATTAAATCCTCTTTTAAGGTCCTGTCTGCTTGACAACTGCTCAGACTCATGGCGCGGGCATGTGAGCCGCAGGTATGGCGGCCTCTCCTACAGCTTGGCGCTGTAACTGCTGCTCGTGTGCTGGACAGTACGGTGCCGCTGCCAGGCTGTGTTCTGTTGCACACCACAGTCCTGCACAAAAGTCACGCAGGTAGAGCCAAGTTATCTACTTGGAGTTTCCTCCGACCACTTCTTCGTTCTGAATACTGTAATATGCAAGCAAGATACTGTTCCTCAGTGAGTGACTAATTTATTTAATGACCTAGTTTCAGGAACAGAACTTGTTTGTTAAAGAAGGGATGCCCGTATTAATTTTTAATTTTACCTTAAAATGTCTGTGTCAGTATGAATATAAGAATAATGCTGATGAAACCTCTCCCAGGAACTCCCAAGTTGCTGGGAAAGAGAGCTCCCCAAGAGGGGCAAGATTTTAAGGTCTGCGTGGAGAGGAGCTCAGTGTGCCCCAGAACAAGGCAGCCCAGGCCCGGCTTCTACAGCACACCTTACTGACTGCGACTAAGAGCATGCTTCCGTGGGCCCCAGTCCGTACAGTGACTGTGCTCCCGTTCACAGCGGCTCACGCAACCAAACTTCTGATCAAATTTCCTGATAAAAGCCAGAGACAGGTTGAGGTTATTAGCTTTGGCCCAGGCTCAGCCTAGGCATTCGTGCGGCAGGTCAAGGGCAGGTAAACCCCGAGCCCACAGAAGGAGGGGCTGACACCCGTCTAACATTGAGGAGAGAGCTCTCTGCCCAGGTAGTGAGGTGGTCAGAGCTAAAACAGATTTTGCAACACAAATTGTGAAACATTTTATCTCTCATGACTACAGAAAGATATCAATTATCTAATAACAAAGTACTTGACCACAGTAATGTTATTAGGGGAAGATCACTCGGGATGAGTGAGGTGGAATACTAGTCATCAATTACTACGTACGTTTTTCTGCTACATGGGAGCGATGGATGACAGCAAGTTGTATTTGTGGAAATAGTGTAAAGAATCTTGACTGTGGGATAATTAAATATAAGCTATTCTATCTAAAAACTGTTAAGGAACAGAACCACAACTTGTTGATATTAGTTCCAGTAAGTTAATAACAATTCATGCATAAATTATGTTGGTATCAGGGTCTACAGGAGAGGTACAAATTTCAAAATGTAATAAAGTGAACATTTCAAAGCACTACAAATCAGTTTTGAAAATACTATTGATTAGAACTTCCTTAAATTCTTTAAATAATTGGGAAGAAGTTACCAGCAACTCTTAGTTCTCTGTTCTATACTGATGGAACATACACTCAAGATAATTGAAGTAAACAAATAATAACTCTTTAAATATTTTCCAGAGTCTTAGTAAAACTTTGTGAATAATCACAAATGTTAAGTAACCGTATACATTGATAAATATACCACACAAATGAATTTGCTGCTGAATTTCTTCCTCGGAAAAATCAATTCTGCTTTGTTTTCTTGCATCTGCATGAAAAGTAATTTTCTCGGGGACCACTGGTAATTGAATAATTTTCTCTGCTAATATCTGTATCGACACGTGTTTCTGATTGTTTTGTTTAAAGATTTTCAGCCTGTGAATAATAAGCAATATGTGATGGATCGATAAGAACTGATTCTCATTGAGTCAAAAGCACCGTGTCTCCCAAAGGGCAGAAAGCGCAGGGCTGGGGATTTAGCGCAAGTGGCACGCGCCTACCTGGGAAGCACAAGGGCCCAAGTTCGATCCCCAGTACCGCCAAAAAAAAAAAAAAAAAAAATGCAGAAAGTGTACATGACATTAGGGCAGAGGGACAAGGGGACAGTCAGTGGCGCTGCCTGAGATGAAGTGTCGATTACATAGGAGGTTAATAACTCTCTACTCTCGAGACAGTTATGTGACACAGTATGTAAACCGCAGAAAATCTCCGCATCCGCGGAAGCCTCCAGCTCTGGCGTCTGTGCCTCCTCCCGGGCAAAGGTGGAAGCCGCGCTCTGTTAGTTTTTCTCGCGAGCTCCCCGTAGCTCCCTCCCAGCAACAGGGCGGCAGGCGGGAGGCAGCGGGAGCGAGACAGGGGACCAGCCCTGGCCAACGTGCTGGGGGCCCCGCGCGAGCACCAGCCCGGGGTCCGGCACGGCTCTCTCCGCTGCCAGCGCCCGCCGTGCCCCACCGCCGCGGGGGCCCCTGCGGGGAGCCGCCAGGTGCAGCGCAAGCCCGGGCCAGGGCGCTGCGAGAGCAGGCGGGGCCGGGCCATGCAAGGGGGGGCGCCCGGCGGGGGGCACGCTTCAGATGCTGCCGCTGTGGACCCTCGAGTTGTGGCCAGCTTGATGTTGAACGACTTAAGTAACAACCATAATCTGAGTTTTAATTTACAGCCGAAGTCTTGCGATACAACCTGCATGATAGCGTCTGTGTTTCCAGGTGGCCTCCTAGCGAGACTTACCCTCGAAGAGCTCTAGACGGAGCGCTACACCCCCTTCCCGTGAGCTGTTAATTAAGAAGTCCTGGCCCAGTGTGTTTGGGGACCCTTAGATCTGCCCGCGTACAGGAGAGACTCTGAAGGCTGTGGAAGGAGCCGAAGCCTTGAGGTGACCGACTTGAGTACCGTCCACCCCTGGGGAGCGAACCGAGACCTAAGTCAGGGACCCACTGCACTTGGTCACAACACGCACGTGTTACGCTGTTCTGAACGCAGCGCACAGACGCCAGGCAGCGGGACCTCAACGCACCCGGCAGAGCTTTCGCTGCGCGCGGCTGCTCAACGGAGCCGCTGCAAGCCCCGGTGTCTCGCGCGCCTTCAGGAACGCGGGCTGCTGCGTCACGCCAGGCCAGTCGGCTCTGGAGACACGGGCCCTGCAGGAAGACAGCGGTGCTCACGTTCGTTGCCTGCGGTGACCGACTCCGCGGCAAAACACATGTGCACACGGCGCTCAGAGGGCTCCTTCTAAGCGGAAGGTTTTCTTCCAGAGAAAAATGTTTGGACAAGACTCACTTTAATGGGAAGAAGAACTCAGTAAGTTGTAACTCAGCGAGATCGTCTCTGGAGTCCGCGGGGCGGCGTCCCACCCCTGGCGCGAGCAAGCTTCGAGCGCGTGGTCCCGCTTCCAGCTCCTCGGTGCCGCTCGCGCTCGGAAGGGCTCCTCTCCCGCTCGGAAGGGCTCCTCTCCCGGGGCTCCCGGCGGCGCTGCCCCTCCCGCGGTGGTGGAGGTCTGCAGAGGCCCACGCAGGACGGGGGCCAGGGCGGGCCTGCGCGAAGGCGGTCAGACAGAGCTACGCTGCCCTACCCGCAGGGGCCGGGCACAGCCTACAAGCCGGGCTTGCAGCACGCAGCGATGTAAGAGGAGAAGGACGGAGTCCGGGCAGCGCAGGAACCCGAGCCGAGTCTCAGGACGATGTCACAGCCAGTCAAGGATCGCCGGGGGGTCCCCGCGCCCCGAGGAAGGAGCTGAGCGGGGCGCAGCAGGCTCCGCAGAGGGCCCCAGACAAGCAGGCCTGGCAGAACGTGCCGAGGACCCTGAGCTGGCATGCGGAGCAAGGGCAGGGGCACGGGAGCCAGCAGGGGCGGCAGGGCTGGGGAGAGGTCGCCCGACCCTGCCTCGAGGGCCTCGCTGAGAGGGGGCCTGGGAGCGCTGGGTCCTCGCGGCGGGCACTGGCAGCAACAGAGGGCGGCTGAGGGCCCCCCGGAGCCTCAGCTGCCACTTCGCAGCCCCGAGGTCGCCAGGGAGGAGCCGCAGGACCTGGCTCCACTCCTAAGGCTCTGCGCCCCCCCGGTACGGAGGCGACACCCTGCCGGTGAGCCCCTGTGAGTCCACTTGGACCGTTCTCCTGCTGGCGACACGCGGAAGGACACCCTCCCGGCACGGGCACCCTCACAAGCCGGCGCGTCTCATCGGACAGGGCTTCTCTGCAGGCCGAGGCTCCTCTCCCGGCACTCAGCGAGTCCCTGCTCTTCGGAAGGGCGCCCGGCTTCAGGCTTCTAGTTCGCGTCTTCCTCAAGCCAAACTGCTCGCCTTCCCTGACCCTGCTCTCCTCGCTTCTAGCCAGAAGGCTGTGCACTGTCTGCACCTACATTTTGCCTTTTCCTCCATGAGGCGTGAACATTCTAGGGCTACAGGGCCTGCCGGAAGCAAGGCTGCTGGCGCGTCTAGGGCAGATTAATCAGCGGAGTCGGATCTGGCCGGGAAATATCTGCAGGACACATCATTCCTCTCTTCAGTATGAAGTAAGAAGTTGAGAGGAGGCAGAAAGGTTTAGTGAATGTGCATCTCATCTGTTTCTACCCAAGCTCTTTAAGCAGAAGCTGTTCCTTAAACCCCAGCAGCACCTTAAATCTTGTTATTCTACAGTGTGAGCTGGGAGGCATGGGGATAGGATGTTGCTTGTTGTCTTATAAAAATGAGGAATGCATGAAGCAAGGAAAATAGAATCGCTGTCTCTTAAAACTGGCATTTTGAGCTCTACTCTGTGCTAATGCAGAACCTCAGGACATTCCTTAGAAATAGAAATTCTGTTGCTGCTTCAAGAGATACAAGCAGCACAGCACAGGGCTCCTGCTCACAGCTGAGGTGCTTCAGCCTGGTCTTTGCTTCTGACACTAGCAGGGATATTTCAGCTTCCTGGGCTACAGTCAGAGCGCGTCAGAGGGACTATGTCACAGAGATGACTGGGTCTGATGAAATGGAAGATCATCACTTTATCTTTCCCAGATAACCCACTTCCACAGTTTTGTCAGTCGGCGTGACCATTTTATTTAGTTAAGCCTAATATAAGCTCTTTAAAGCCAAAAGCATTGCAGCTGCCCTTCTTTATACGTCAACAAACGCTAAGGACGGAGTCTGAGAAGGCCATGGGCATATGACGGGGTATGCCCTCTCGCACGGGGGACACCTGGCATCGACTGAAGGTGGTACCAGCCAGGAACCGGCCGCAGAGGTGGCAACCCCTACTGATCCCCTTCTCCGCAGAAAGTCAGGAGGACGAAGCCCAATATTTGCTGATACATGTTACTACTGAGAAATCCAGTGAGAAAGAAGGTGAAAATTTAAAAGCTAATGATGTTCGAACGGTAAGAGACAGCTCACATGGAAATGACAGAAGGAAAAGCCATGAAAGAGTTAGCTCATGAAAACTAGGACCTTTGGGCCCCAACTGGCACCCGCAGTCCACACCCTCAAGGGCTCAGCCCGCCAGGCAGCGAGGGCGAACGCAGAGCCCGCCTCCGCCGGGAGGGCCGCGCCCTCTGCCTCCCCCTTGGCCGGGGCGTCTCCATTCAGAAGAAGCTGTGAAACTGCTCAAGGAGAGCAACCCTTCAAAGGAAAGAAAAACAGACCCTGTCTTTGGGGCGAATGTTTTCAGTTCTCCGTACAAAAGGCAAACCTGCATCTTTTACTTCTCTTTCGAGATTTAAAGTTAAACAAATCCTCCAGCCAAGAACTCATCCACAACTGTTTCAGTAACTTATTTTCTAAAGCTAAATCAGTCACGACCCCTTTCACCGACTGCAATGCACACGTGTGGGCGGAGGAGACGCAGGGGTCCGGAGCCCGGGGCGGTGGGCTGCAGGGCGCGCGAGCCGTCTCGACGCGGGGCCGGATGTGTGTGAAGAAACAGGAACGAGCTCCCTCTCTGACCCTTCCCCGCCCCTCCGCCTCCAAGGCCGGCCGTGAAGAGCGCCCTGACCTCCCGTTCCGGTGCAGCCACAAAGCCTTCAGTCCCAAGGAGCCGGCTGGCCTCTCCCCAGAGGAAAGCAGCGTCCGTCCCGCGCTCGCACTTGCCCGCGTGGACCCGGCCAGGTGGTCACAGCGACTGTGAGCCCAGGCACAGCACTCCGTGCCGGGCCGCTGTTTTACCCGAGCATAAAATACACACTCATCTCTGTTCTTGGGTCTTCGCTTCTCAAGGCTTCTCAAATGTCTGGAATGAATCTGTGTGCTCCGTTCGCCTGTCTTAAGAGACCGAGGAAAACTTCCTTCCTTCACGGCGACGCAGCGAGCAGGGACAACAGGCAGGCCAACGCCAGGGACAGACCCCTGCCCGGCCCCGCGCTGGGCCCTGCAGAGCTTCCCTGGGAGGCGCGAAGAGCCGCTGCCCAGGCTCACTGGCTTGAGAGCTTAGCCTCAGTGGCCACTGCGGGTTGAGCGCCTTGTAGTAGAAATGCTAGGGACCAAAAGTGTTTGAATTTCCTACTTTTTGATTTGGGAGTATTCGTTTTCTTGTAAAATAGGTATCTTGGGCAAGGGTTCAAAAATGACATGAAATTCACTTCCTGGTTCACATCCAACTGGCACACGCAGCCCGGAGGTCCAGTGTTACCCAGTACTGCTTCTAAGTCTGTGCTCCTTCATCTGGTCCCACGGAGCCAGGCGAGAACCCCCAGCGCTAGCAGCACGCCGTGCTCAGAGAGGCTCAGACCTCAGGCCCTGGGTGGAGGGTGCCCGGCAGCCTCCATCCTGTGCTCCCGTGCCAGGCCCACGCCATGCTAAGCACTCTGCACTCACACTTCTATTCAACCCCGTCCCTCAGGGCGTAGCACACGGCCACTGGACGGACGAGTGGCGCTTGGAACTGAGGGAGGATCCGCGGAGGAGCCAGGACTTTCCAAAGCTGAGTTGCCTCCCTTCCGAAGGCCACTGACCGCGACGCTCTCAGAGTGGACAGCGCGGTGGTGTTTGGTGCCTCGTGACGGCACACAGTCCCCAGAAGTTAAGTGCCGCCACCAGAACCCGCGACTGCCGTTCCGCAGTCAGTCAGTTTCAGGTTTAAAGGAAGAGCTCACCAGGGTCCTCTGCTGACACGAAGAGCTATGGCTCCGGTGGGCGGCACAGACAGGCACACGGGCGCTCCCCAGCCCCGGGAGTGGAAGGTAACACTCAGCTACGAGAAGTGACAGAGGCCGTGACAGCTGCACATGGCGTGTACACCCTGCAGGCTGCCTGGGAGTCCTCGGTGTCCCTGCTGCTTGGTTCACCTTCTTCTCGTAAACCTGGGACAGTGAGTTGCTCAAGCTGTCCACGCTGCCCGTCGGGTGGAGAGGGAGCCTTGCCCGGAGCCCTGCCTGCACTGGGCATTCTCTGCTGGCCCTGACCAGCACTTCAATCCCAACGTGCCACTGAAACTATCCCCGAGACGGGTCCGCGGAGGGCGAGTCTGAAGTACACACAAGTAGTGCAGAAAATCAAGAATAAAGTTTTACTGTCCTCATACTTTTTAGCTCTCCAAGTCCTCGCACCATCAATCCCTGAAAAAAACTGTCTCATATGGAAATTATGCCTACTCATCAATCCTGACAGTTATATTAATTACAATATGAATTGCTGATGTGCAAAAATGATTCTGAAATGTTTACTTTTTTAAATTCTACTAGAATAATTCTTCTATTTGGAATTTTTCTACAGATATTCATAAATGCTGGCAATTCAATGTTAATCGTTCTTAAAGCAACAATATTTTGACAGAATACAATTTTACGTGTTACTAGATGTCTTTTTTAAAATCTTCTATTGTGTGTCAAGAATGGAAAGGAAAGGAGCATATCCATTGTTTGTCTCACGGCTGCCAGCCTTTCTCAGCGAGAGTGAAAACTCTTTTCTTCGCTCATCACCTGACAGTGGGGCAGTATTAGTCACAGTGTGCACGGAAATCGGCCCACAAAGGAGGCCGAAAAAGCATCTCCCTCCAAGCATGTAAACATGCCCAGTGGCCTTTTGTAAAGACACAAAGTACGGTTTTAGACACCAGCTGGACAGTGAAACGGGAAGAAAGGAAAGCAAGGTGAGGCTTCACCTTTGGGACCAGGTAAAAGCGCCCTACAGCTGGCCGGGAGGCTGAGGAAATCGGCTTCAGTGTCTGCAGCAACCCACCCCCGAGCAGTGAAAGGCAAACCTCCCTCCCACCCGGAGGACACAAGGAAGAACCTCGCTGGTGAGGTCAGCTCTGGCGGCATCAGGCCTGGTACAAAAAGCAAAGCTGCTCTTTGAATTGCCCGCTAATAAAATCCCCATGTGCCGGGCGTGGTGGCTCACGCCTGTCATCCCAGCACTCGGGAGGCAGAGGCAGGAGGATTGCTGAGATCGAGGCTTGCCTGGGCTCCATAGTGAGCTCAGAGCCAGCCTGAACTACAAGGCGAGACCCTGTCTCAAAAAAAAAAAAAAAAAAAAATCCCCATGAATGGAGTCTGTCTACACCGGCGGCTCACAAGGAACACAGCCAGGGACTAGTTAGGTGGGAAGCAGGCCGGTTTCAGCCGGGCAGGTGAGACGTGCTAAGCTGTGTCACTGTCACGTGAGTCTCTGCACGGAAGCAGAGCATAGAGCCCCTCCCGAGCGTGGCCACGACGCAACTCCTGCCCCACTGTGGCCGCTCCCCTGGCACAGCCTGTGTGCCACCCGCCTGTCCACTGCAGTCCCCTGCGGCTGTGGCCGGCACCGAGTTCCAGGGCGTCATCCTGGCGAGAGCCCACACAGAGTCACTACGCATCTGCTCGGGAACCACTCGGTCTGACTTCCAGAGTCCATTATGAGAAACCCCTTCAATGGGACTGAACGTGGCCGGAGAGCCTCTGCCCTCGAGCCTTTCCCACGGCCCGCTGTGGGGTGAGCTTCCGGGACAGGTGTGACCCCCGGCGGCCGCTCAGCAGCCGGGCAGTCGCAGGTGACCAACTGGCGACAAGGCGCCACCTGCAGCCGCGCCCCTCACTTCCGCCTTCCCCGCGAGCTGGCCGGACCGCGGCGGCCGGGATCCCCAGGTCTCCTCTGCTGGGTTCCGAGGGGCCCGGTCTGTGGCTGTTTTACTCAGTTAAACTTGGTCAGACTAAGTCTAAGATTTCTCTTCCTCACACACGTTAAACAGGAACTTCGGTCTACCAAGTGCTCTGCGCTGTTTCCACGCGGTCCTGCTACGTCAGGGTCAAGAACGGCCGGATGGAGGACGCACCGGGTGCGCACGACCGTGGGCTCCGCTCGGACCGACCCCCAGGCAAAGCCGCGCTCCCTCCTGACGAGGAAACGAGGGCAGAGGGCTCAGCACGTGCTGGGGACGCTCGGGACACTCGCCGGCCCTGCAGCCGGGGCCCTCGGTCCACGAGCCCGGCTCTCAGCACGCCCCGGCCGGGCCGCTCCACGGAGTCCACAGAGTAAGTTCAGCATCTTCAGAGCAACCCCGAGAGTCAGTGTGCGCCTGACACAGACCAGAAGCTGACAGCAACCGGACGGGGAGCCACACCAGGCCGGCGACGGCTGCTTTTCGGGCCCGGCCCCGAGGCATGCTTCCCGGCCCACGCGTCTCTCAGGAGCTTCCTGCACCCGCACACGCGGAGCCCCCTGGAGTCTCAGACACTCAGAACCTCTGACCACCGCACCGGGGCACTTCTGGTTTTCCATGCAGTTTCCTCAGCATTCAGTCCAATTTAAACTCTTCACTCAGGCACTACTTCGGTGCCCAAAGCGGTACTTAGATCTCACTTGGAAAGCTGAGGCAGCAGGCTTGCTCAGAGACACAGACAAGAGGAGACAGCACGCGCACAGGCGGGCCTGCCGTAGCCCGCGGAGACGCTGCGTCCGTGTCCTGCAGGGCAGCGTGCAGCTCCCTGGTGCTCTCGGGCTGCGTGCGTGGCCGGTTGGGCAGCGTCTCACGTGCTGCCCCGATTCACGGAGAGGCCGACGCGGCTTCTCCCAGGGG
The DNA here is from genome assembly GCA_004025085.1 of Thryonomys swinderianus. Classification (NCBI taxonomy): domain Eukaryota; kingdom Metazoa; phylum Chordata; class Mammalia; order Rodentia; family Thryonomyidae; genus Thryonomys; species Thryonomys swinderianus. The sequence goes on from PVIC010010851.1 coordinate 40,383, forward strand.
CCTCGCGAAACTCAGCGTGCGCATCGCTCTGCGAAGGAGCCGTGCTGGGCGCACAGCCTAGCAGGGCGAGCTCGGTGCCGTCCCGCCGGGAGCTGCAGGGCGGCCTGCCCGCAGCTGGGCCCCCCAGCAGGAGCAGCGGGCGGGAGTGGGGCTCCCCGCTCCCCGCTCCCCGCTCCCCGTGTGCTCCGGGACAATGCGAGCTGCCCTGTGGCTGGCTCTCTGCCCACGCGGCGTCTTGTGCCAACCGAATCTCTACGCTAGACAGCCCGAAGGACAACGGGGGGCCCAGGTGGCCCAGCTCCAGAGCCCGTGGGGTTAGGGCGCCTGCCCATTCCTGGCCGTCCCTCCGAGGGGCTCCTGGGTCAGGCCTCCCTGGCACCCCTGCCGCACGGCGACCTCCGAGTCTCTTCCGGAGACCTCGCAGGACACAGTTACTCTCCGTCAATGCTACTGACGGCGGATCTGTCATCGCTCCCACTTTGCCGGAGCTCGGAACTGGCTCGCACGGTTCAGCCAAAGCAGCAAAAAAAGAACAGCTGTCAATAATCTGGTTATCTTTTCAAAGCATTGAACTTAAATCGAGTATTTTGCGGGGACAAGCAGATATTCACGAGTTTAAGTCCCTTAAGAGTCAGACAAATGGCTAATTTGGACTCAAGTAACACAGGGATGTCAGGAGGTCATGACCTCAAACACGCCTGATTTTTTTGAGATTAACACACTTAAGAGTCTCAGTATACGGGCAAGGCTGCCAACCCGAGTCCCAGGAAGCGTGGCGCGAGGGCCTCTGCGCAGGACACCGGCTGGCTAGCAAGCTCTTCACACAGACGGGTGGTGAGTGAGGGCACCCTGCCCGCTCCTGGGGCACCGCGGTCCCCGGCAAGGGCTCCGAGTCGCCCTGCAGCTGGGCGCACGGGCAGCCCGCGGGGCAGCGTAGGGGCCACTGCTCCGTGGCATTCTCGCCCTGCTGAGCCGCCTCGAGGAGCACTGAGGGCCTCGGCGGCCTTGGTCTCACGCCCTAGAGCCTGTGAGGAAATGTCCAGCGTCAAGCCATCGCCGCTTGAGTACCGATCACATATTCAAGTAAACTCTCTCGACACATTAGAACGGCAGTGAAGGAGGAACACGCCTGTCTCGGACTCCCCGGTGCTGGAAGCCGCAGCCGGACCCGACCCAGCTCCGCCCACCCGTGCACAGCAGCTGGCGCTCAGGAAGCCCCGGCCAGACCGACGAAGAAGGGCTGGGGGCGAGGGGAGGAAGGGGCGCTGCTCCGGCCGCCCCCGCTGTCCTCGCCGCTGGGCTCGACTCACCCCGCGCCCCTCCTCCCGTGGGCTGGCCGGCTGTGGCCACGGAACGAAGCCGGCAGGCGCGGGCCCTGAGAAGAGGGCAGGAGGGGGTGGCCAGGCTGGCATCCGCGAGACCACGGGCTGGCTCGATGGCAGACCGGCAGCGGCTGGCACTGCCCCGCGCCTGCAGCGGGGGTCCTGCAGCTGTCAGCCAAGTGTTCCCCGGCCCAAGGCCGCAGCAGCTCCAGGGTGCAGGGCCTGGACGTGGAGGCCGAGAACAGCCAGTGGCCAGGCACAAACGCCACCACTGGGGAAGACACGGAGAGCAGAGGGGGCGCACCTGGGAAGGTCGTATCTGGGCAGCGCCCCGGCCTGTGCGGTCGGGCTTCCTCGGGCCCTGAGCTCCGCGCAGCTCCCAGGGCTGGACACACAGGTGCCCCCCGCACCCAGGACGCTCCGCTAAACTCCCGCACACGGAGTGTCCTGTTCCTTTAATAACACAGCGCTGGGAGCGGGAGGCGCAGCCAAGCACGGTGCCGAGTGGCAGGGCTCCCCCCGCGACAGCTCGGACACACAGACGCCTCCCCCGGGACACCTCGGACACACAGACGCCTCCCCCGGGACACCTGGGACACACAGACACCTCCCCCGAGATAGCTTGGACACACAGACGCTTCCCCCGGGACAGCTTTGACACACAGAAGCCTCCCGCGGGACACCTGCGACACACAGACGCCTCCCTCGGGACACCTGGGACACACAGACGTCTCCCTCGGGACAGCTCGGACACACAGACGCCTCCCTCGGGACACCTGGGACACACAGACGCCTCCCCGAGACAGCTCGGACACACAGACGCCTCCCTTGGGACACCTGGGACACACAGACGCCTCCCCGAGACAGCTCGGAAACACAGACGCCTCCCCCGGGACA
>PVIC010010852.1:0-42561 GCA_004025085.1 Thryonomys swinderianus
ACCAGGGATCAAACACAGGCCCCTGTTCTTCCAAGGTAAGTATGGTACCAGTTGAACTAAATCCCAGGCTTAATCATTTCTTGGAAGGCCTTCTCTCCCAAACTTGTCATGTCCTAAGGTATCAGGGTACAGTGTTTGAATTTAGAGGATCCACTCAACCTGTAATAACCCCCTTCTCCTGATTCTAGAATGAGTACAGGTGTTGATTTTTGGGATTGTGTGAATCCAGGGCTGTGTGTAGACTGGAAAGAAATGTGGTCAATGAGGGGGCTCAGGATGGTGGCTCCACACCTCAGTCTGAGCCTGAACCACTTGCACATGAAGCCAGGCCAACTGTTTCTATAGCCACCCTCAAGAGCTTGGCAAGACTTCTGGAAAATGCCAGTATACCTGTGAGACATGGTCTATTCAGACAGGTCCCAGCCAGCAGCACTCATCTCTATTTGAAGACCCAAGAGAAGAGAGATTATTTCTGTTGGTGAAAGAACAAACCTTCAATTAATGCCTCCCTGGCGGTTGTGAGGTGAGAAATAGCAGGGATGGGGTAGACAGTAAACATTTCCATCCACAGTGGCTGTAAAAATCTTCTGAGATATCCTAGTAGAGGTAGGAAACAGACAGGTACAAACAAGTAAAAACAAATACAAGAGATCACAATACATAGTGAATGTTTAAATTAAAAAATGTTTATGACAGTAAAAGACATGTTCCATGAATCCCCCCACAAAGTGCTCAGTCTGGGTTCAAACCTTCAGTCTTTCTACCTCAGCCTCCCAGTTTACTGAGATTACAGTTTTCGTTTATTCTGAACAATAGAACAGTGCATACCAAAAACCATATACACATATCAGCAGTTGACTGTTCTGATAAATATCTGAAAGTTAATGGTCACCAGAAACACCTCTGTAATTGTAGGAGCCAAAGGTCAAAGATAACTTGTATTAATCTTATGATGTCTCGATAAATTTAATGCTAAAATACTCATAGAAGATTTTCTTTTCCTGATGTATACAGTTTTTAGTAGGATATATATTTTTGGCTCACCATATCCATAGATCCTTTGTCTGCAGATCAAAAATATTAGAAAAAATATTGTGTCTGTACTGAATATGAATAGACTTTCTTCTTTTTATTTCCTAAACAATGTAGTATAGTAAATATTTGCATAGTATTTGTACTGTATTAGGTATTATAAATCATGTAGAGATAATTTAAAATATACAGGGAGAAATATGTATATTATATGCAAATATTGTGCCACTTTGTACAAGTCACTTGAGCACCCTTGTAGCCAGGTATATGAGGGGTTCCCAGAACCCGTCCTCCAGGCAGGTCATGGACAAGTCGGACTGTGGACAAGAGGGGATAAACTTGTGTGCAAATTTGCATTGTCTGATATGGTAGCCTCTAGCCACATGTGGCTATTTAAATGAAGTTCCTGTAAATAAGCTAAAAATCCAGTCCTTCAGTCTCCCTGGCCACATTTCAAGTACCCAACAGCCACATGCAGTTAGGGGCAACAAATCGGCCCATGTAAATACAGAACATCTTTGTCATCCAAGACACACAGGTGTAACACCAGGAGTAGATCTGAGCTTCAGGGTTTGCCCCAATCTAGGGCAAGGATCAGATCCTAGCTCATTCTGCCTGATTGCCAAGACCTGTGTATATAGGACACGTAGAAGAATCCAGAGAAATCTAGCAAACATCGGGCTGGCAAGGAGAACAGGCTGGCCAGGACTGCCCTGGAGTGATTAGGAGGGAGAAACTGGCCTGAATGAAGGCTGAGGGGACCTAGTGGCAGGAGAGCCACCGTCTCTCCTGCTGTGTCTATCTCCATTCTCTGGAGGAGGAGCTGCTCCTTTCACACTCACCTTCTTGCATCCTGTGGCTCTTTGGACCTTGGCCAGAGCCCGTCTGTCTCACAATGCACTTACACCCTTCTGATCAAATTAAGACATTCGTGATCCATCTGTGAGCTCAGAGCCAGAGACTCCAAAGGATGGACAGCAAAAGGAACAAAGGGGATAGCTGGTATTTATGAGACATAATAGAAAACACAATGAATATTTAAAGTTTTAAAAAATAATTAAGTAGTTGGTACATGACCATTAATCTGTCTCAAAATCTTCCCCCTCACTTTGAATACTCATATCCCATTCTTTTTGCCACTTTCAGAAGCAGCTCTGAGAGTCCTCTTTTGTATCTTTCGTTGTGCTATTATCATGGTTGACATGGTGTTTTAGACTCTCAGGCAGAGCTCAAAGTCTCATGATGCCAGATTCAGTGAATAATGTGGATCAGGACCCACTGTCAAGTTTTTTTTTTTTTTTTTTTTTTTGAGACAGGGTCTCACTTTGTAGTTCAGGCTGGCCCTGAGCTCACTATGGAGCCCAGGCAAGCCTCAAACTCAGCAATCCTCCTGTGTCTGCCGCCCAAGTATTGGGATTACAGGCATGAGCCACCATGCTCAGCACTGTGGTATGTGGTATTGATGGCTGGTGGGCATGAGTCACCACACCCAGCACTGTATGTGGTTCTGGGGATCGAACTCAGGACCTTGCGCTTGCGAGGCAGGTGCCGGAACCACTGAGCTAAATCTCCAGCCTCATCCACTGTCATGTTTTTTACAAGCTGCCTTTGTGTCAGATGACAGGCTACAATTGCATTCACCACATTTGTTTACCACAATTTGTAAAAGCACTCATGAAAGGGGATTTCCAGAACTCTTCCAGAAAATAGCAAAGATGATGGGATAAATGTGTTTGAAGCAAGGGGGAGTGTCTTGGGGAGGAATGAATGGTAGCCTGTGTTTCACTGTGATAAATTTCTAAAAATTTAAATAGTCACTGCATATTTTGATCAGCCCTAATATCAAGGCTCACTCGTTCCTTAAGGACAAGCTCTGATTTATAGCTGTTGCCAGTGTCCATGGTGTAAATACTTCCAGCATGGCAGTCAAGTAGGTAACAAGTAGGAATCAGGCAGAAGTTCTCTCTTGGATGTTAGAGTATAAAGGGTGAATATGGTGGGAAGCACTGCCTTTGGGAACAGACTAAGATACCATGGTTCCTGTTACAACTGCCCTTAATTTCATCTTCATAATGACACTGTGAGGAAGGAGCCATTGCTGTCCCTGTTTGCTATCTGACAAAAGTGTAAGGGAAGAAGCTAGTTGCCCAAGATGGCATGTAGATTTCGGATGTGGACCTTGGAAAAGCCTTTCTGGCACCAACCTCAGGATACAGAGACAAGATACAGTTTCTGGTGAATTGTATGCATGCTTGGTCAAGCTGTATCTAAGAACAGAATGATTCCTGTGTGTTCACAGGATTTCATAATAGGTATTCCTGTTCCTACAGGAGTGATGCTAGTTTATTTCTTAAACAAACAGGGTTAAGTTTGAAAAGAAGTTCACCACAAGTTTTCTTTCTGCAGAAGTCAGCTTGTGCTTTCTATCAGTAGTGACAAAGGGTATCTTCCTGGGGGCCCACCCAGTTAAGTTCTAGTACCCCCTGCCTAGTATACAGCACAGACCTGAGAAAAAATACACTAAAAGATAGAACCTGGAGAGACAACTAACAGTAGTTGTCTCTCAACTATCAGTAGTTGTCTCTAAGAGATGACTAACAGTTAGCCAGGACGACTAACACTGGTCTAGCTAATGAGGGTGTCAGCCAGTCCCATTCACTGATTTTGATAGGCAATTGGTTGGGGTAAAGACAAGCTATGTACAAGGGCAAGACTATGTGTGGTTTCTATGGAAATTAATGTAAGTAAGGCTCATAAAGGAAAAGACAACGCTGTTCGAATTCAGAACAGCAAAGCTATTAGACCCACATTTATAGCTATTAAAATGAAAGGATATAGGTTAAAACAAGCCAGAGGGACAGGTACATGGTCCACTTACAGGGTAGTGCTCAGTCTCCATCAGCCCAGAGCATGAGCTGATGACCAGGGACCCAAACTCTCCACCCTAAATCACACTGAGATTATCCAAAATGGCCTAATGGGCCCCAGCAATTGAAGACATTTTTATCAAGCAGCACATTGCAAGGACAGCTTGTCTTAGTTATTATAGTCTTGCTGCTGGGACAAAATATCTGACATCCACAGGTTAAAGGTAGAGAAGTTTATTTTGGCTCACAGTTTATAGAGGTTTTAGTCTGTAGTCAACTGGCTCCAACACAGGGGGCATGGCAGAGGGGAATGGTAAAGGACCAAGTTCATGGTAGGCAGACAGGAAGCAGCGAGACTGCCTCTGCCTTCTCTTTTCCTTCCACCCAGGTTTCAAGCCTATTGGTTGGTACCACCAGTACCCAGGGTAGTTCTTTTGTCTTCAGGAAGTCCATCACCCACACCCAGAGCTATGCTCATCCAAGCAGTAGAATGATCCAGTATCACACACTCAGGGTCTAGTCACTCCCAAAAGCCCCATGTGTGAGTGCGTGAGGCTTTAGGGAGTCATCTAGATATAAGCCATAACACTTTGTTTTGAAGGAGTCAAAGCCAGACCTCTGTTGGGTAAAGCATCTTTTTTTGGGGGAAGAGGGGCAGTGTTACTAGGGCCTCTGCACTGAGCTCTATCTCCAACACTTTTTAAATTTTTATTTTAAGATAGGGTCTTGCTAAGTTGCTCAGACTGGACTGGAACTTGTGATCCTACTGCCTCAGACTCCCAGAGTGCCAGGATTACAGGTATGCCACCCTGCCTGCCTAAGGTAGTATTCTTTACTGTACAATACATAACACTCCTGAAAAATCCCAGAGCAGTGAGTATACAAAGAAATAGGATTTTTCAAGTTCTGTTTTGGTAATGTAAATGGTTAGAATTGATATCTTCAAGTTTTATCGGTGGGAATAAAGTAGAAGAGACTTTGGAAGACTATTTGGAGGTCTATTTAACCACCTAAAATGTAGGGATTGCACTGAGCTATGTCCCCAGCCTTTTGTTACTTTTTTTTTTTTTTTTTTTGAGTCAGGGTCTCGCTTTGTAGTTCAGGCTGGCTCTGAGCTCACTATGTAGTCCAGGCAAGCCTCGAACTCAGCAATCCTCCTGTCTCTGCCTCCCGAGTGCTGGGATGACAGGTGTGAGCCACCACGCCCAGCAGCCTTTTGTTACTTTTGAGACAGGGTCTCACTTAGTTACTAAATTGTCCAGGCTGGGCTTGAATTTGTGGTTGATGGGGCAATCAACCAGAGATGATTGATGCCATCTTTGGAAGGTAATTTGGTAACATCTGTCACATCAAAAACAATGCACATGGGCCAGAGATTTAGCTCAGTGGTTTTGGCGCCTGCTTGGCAAGCTCAAGGTCCTGAGTTTGATCTCCGGTAACCATATACAATGCTTGGCATGGTGACTCACGCCCACCAGCAATCAATACCACATACCACAGTGCCAGTTGTGGTGGTTCACGCCTGTAATCCCAGCACTTGGGAGGCAGAGACAGGAGGATTGCAGAGTTCCAGGCTTGCCTGGGCTCCATAGTGAGCTCAGAGCCAGCCTGACCTACAAAGCGAGACCCTATCTAAAAAAAAAAAAAACCCAAAAAACAATGCACACACCTTTGGTATATTGGTTTCCCTTCTGGGAATTTATGCAGCATCATGCTCTCACTGGACTCAGAGACCTAAATATAAACAGGGCCTGATGGTGCCTGCCTGAAATCCTAGCTTTCTGGGAGGCTGAGGCAGAAGGATCTCAAGTTCAAGCCCAGTCAGGTTACTTAGCAATGTAACAAAAATCTATTTTAAAAAATTAAAATAAAAATAGCTGAGGCTATAGCTCAATATAAAGGCCCTGGGTTTAATCCCCAGTATCAGCAATACAAAACAAAACAATACATAGGAAAGTTTCCACTACAACATTGTTACTAGGAGTAAAGACTAGTCAGATATATCGTGCTGGTGGTTACTTACAGTGTGGGAGAGAGACCATAAACTTGAACATTATGTAGCAAGTTATTCTCTCTACAAATATTACTTAAGCACCTGCTAGCACTAGGCATTATTTTAAGGACTAGAGACTAAAATTAGTCCCTACTCCCACAGTGCTAAGACTCTAATTGGAAGAGACAAGACATCTTCCAAAATGTAGCATTCCAGCAGGGAAATGTGCTAGGAGAGAAACAAAGCTAGGTCAAGATGGGAGAGGGTAGGAGTCAGGAGTGCTAGTTCACGGTGTAGCAGAGGCCAGGAGTTCTTCTAAACCTTCTTTTCTGCAGGACTGGGGAAGGGTCCTTCTTGATCCTTCAGAAGGAGGCTGGCCGTGGTGGCACCTTGGGGTCAGACCTGAAGCCTCCAGAATTGTGAAAGAATAACTTCTTGTCTTCAGCTGCTCTGTTCGTGTTCACTGGTCCCAGCTGCCCTACAAAGCTAAGACACTTTCTGACAAAAGAACCCCACCCCCGAGAGGGTGATGGGCCGGGGCTGAAGTTCCACTGGAATATAGAGAAGGGAAAATGAACCTTTTTGTGCATGTGTGCAGTGAATCCAGGGCTTTCTTCCTAGACTACATCCCCAGCCCTTTAAAATTTTTGTTTTGAGACAGTCTCACTGAAGTGTTATATTTCCAAGGCTGGGTTGCAATTTGTGATTCTCCTGCCCCAGCCTCCCACACTGCTGGGATTATAAGTGAGGCCACTTCATGCAGCTGGGAAAACTGGTCTTCCAAGGGCTCTTGAGGGGACAATGTCTGCAGGTGTGGAATTTCCATCTAATTTTGTCTCCTGATGACTACAGTTCATTGCAGAATTCCAGCCAGTGCCCCGTTCATTGATCTGGCAGCCCTTGCTCTCTCTCTCTCTCTCTCTCTCTCTCTCTCTCTCTCTCTCTCTCTCTCTCTCCCTCCCTCCCTCTCTTTCTCTCTCTCTCTCTCTCTCTCTCTCTGAAAAATTCCTAACAACCATGAGTGCTTTTGGGAGCGTAATCACAGAAACTACCTTCAACATAAGTTCAAACCCACATCCGTCAAAAAATGCAAATCTAAAAGGTGCTTTCAAGAAAGAAATGCTTATTACTTAAACAGTTCCAGAGCACTAAAAAATTTGACAAATTCTTTTTACAGTAAGAATCTAACTTCAGAAATTCAAAAACTTAATGAAAATAGCTCCCAAAATAGAATTCAGTGGATCAATCTCACTTCTAAGTGTAAATGCAAAACTTGGGGAGAAAAATTAGAATTTAGCATATCATTAAAAAGGTACATTCTAAGAATGCAAAGCTGGTTCAGTGTCTGAGAAAATACCGAGTTTGAAAGATGAGTAGTGCCTAAAAATCATCTGAATAGCAGCAAAAGGAACATCTGGCCAAGTTCAAATCTACTTTCTTTTTTCTTTTTTCTTTTTTTTTTCCCTCCAATACTGAGGATTAAACCCAGGGCCTATGCACTAAGCTACATCCCCAGCCTTTAAAAATTTTTTATTTTGAGGCAAGGTCTCACTAAATACTAACTTGCCCAGGCTTTGACACTCCTGGTTCAGCCTCCCAGAGTGCTAGGATTATAGGCACGTGTCACTCAACCCAGCTCAAATACTATTTTGGGGGAGGGCTCTGTGTGTGTGTGTGTGTGTGTGTGTGTGTGGTGCTAGGGATCAAACTTAAGTCCCCTTGGCTACTAAGCAAGTGGTCTACACTGAACTATAACACAAATCTCAAAATCTATTCAACAGAAACTCTTAGCCAACTAAAATTGGATGTGACTATGTACATGTATGTAATCATAATGCTTAGAGGGGAAACACTGGAATGTTATATTTTAAAGCAGGAGTAAACACTATGGGAAGTTGCAGGAGGATTCAAGCCCACACCGGACAACTTAGCAATTTAGCAAGACTGTATCTGAATCTTCAACAAAGGAGCCAAACACCCTCAATGGAGAAAAAATAGACTCTTTAACAAATGGTTCTATAAAAACTGAGTTTCCGGACAGAGATTTAGCTCAGTGTTTCCAGGACCTGCCTAGCAAGTACAAGGTCCCTGATTCGATCGCCAATCACTGGTAACCATGTACAACAATACCGGGTGTGATGATTCACACTCACCAGCAATCAGTACTACATACCACAATGATGGGCATAGTGGCTCACTCCTGTAATCTCAGCACTCGGAAGGCAAAGACAGGAGGATTGCTGAGTTTGAGGCTTGCCTGGGCTACATAGTGAGCTCAAAGCCAGCCTGAACTACAAAGCAAGACCCTGTCTCCCAAAACAAAAAACACTGGTTTCAACCTGCCAAAGCCTACAGCTAGATCTCTCTCTTTCATCATGCACTAAATTCAAATCAAAGTATATTAGAGGCCTAAATATTAAAACAGAAACAATAAACCTGCTGGAAAACAGGTTAGGTGGAACTCTTGGAGACAGTGGCATAAGGAAAGACTTTATGAGAAAAACCTCTGTAGCATGGGAACTAACAGAAGGAATCAACAAATGGGATCTCATCTTATCAAAAAGCTTCTGCACAGCAAGAGAAAACACCAGCAGAGCAAAAAGACAACCTACAATATGGAAGAAAAATATTTACCAGCTGTTTCTCAGACAAAGGGCTACTATCTAGAGTATATAAAGAAAAAATAATCAGTGGGCCAGAGATTTAGCTCAGTGGTTCCGGTGCCTGCCTCCCAAGCACAAGGTCCTGAGTTTGATCCCGTTAACCACATACAATGCTGGGCGTGGTGACTCACGCCCACCAGCAATCAATACCACATACTACAGTGCTGCGCATGGTGGCTCACGCGTGTAATCCCAGCACTGGGAGGCAGAGACAGGAGAATTGCTGAGTTCAAGGCTTGCCTGGGCTACATAGTAAGCTCAGCCAGCCTGAACTACAAAGCTAAGCCCTGTCTCAAAAACAAAACAAAAAAAAAAAAAGAAATCAACCCCCCCGAATTTAAAGACCCAATTCAAAAATGGACATCTGAAATGAACAGACACTTCAGACGAAGTAAAGGCAGCTAAGAAATATAAGCAGAAATGTTCAACATTGCTGATCATTTGAGAGATGCAGATGAAAAGAACAGTAAGATTTCATCTTACTCGACAAAGAATGGCCGATATCTCAAAATTAGCCAGAAACAAATGCTGGCGAGGCTGTGGAGAAAAAGGAATTCTTCTCCACTGCGGGTGGAAATGTAGACTGGTACAACCACTGTGGAGATTCCTCAAAACACTAGCATCAGAGGTCCCATTTGACTCTGCTATTCCCCTGCCAAGTATATACATGAAAGAATTAAAAGATTCATATCATAGCAACATATGTGCACCCATCTTCATAGCAGCTCAGTTTGTGATAGCTAAACCTTGGAAACAGTGTAAATGTCCATCAACAGGAGATTGGATAAAGAAGATGTGGTTTTTAAAAATAAAGTGGTGACTCACACCCACCAGCAATCAGCACCACATACCACAGTGCAGGGCCTAGTGGCTCACGCCTGGAATCCCAGCACTTGGGAGGCAGAGACAGGAGGATTGCTGAGTTCCAGGCTTGCCTGGACTACATAGTGAGCTCAGGGCCAGACTGAACTGCAAAGCCAGACCCTGTCTCAAAAACAAAACCCAAAATATAAAACAACAACAAAAAAATCAATTTTAAAAAGATTGTATTTGAAAACAAAAACCTAAAGGACTTTGTATGCAGCTCCAATGTGAAGACCCTGGGTTCAATCCCCAGTATTGCAGAAATTAAATTAAATTCAAGTAATTTAAATTAAATTAAATAAAGACTACTTTAATTTAAATTAGTCAATCAGAATAAAGACTTGCATCAGATAATTCAATCTTGTCCAGGAAGTATCAGCTAAGGCAAGTAAACAAGAACAAGAGATAAATGTTTGAAATTATAATTATTTTCATATAAAATGATTGTGTATTAGTCCCCCATTATTCCCAAGACTCCCAGAGGATGCTGGAAATCATGGTGTTCTACATACTTTTTTTTTCTTACCATAGATCTTGGTGATCTCAGTAAATATTTTTTCTCTTTTTTGTTGTTGCTGTACCAGGAATTAAGTCCAAGGCCTTGTGCTGCACTGCTGAGCTACATCCCCAGCCCTTTCCTTATTAAGTTGAAAAGTTTCAACATTCCAGTTAAAGGAAGAACTCTATGATTCTCTGGGATATCAGAAGTATTAGCTTCACTCCTTCTGTGCTTTGGGGCCTTTAGATAAAAAAAAGATCCCCCCAGACACAAGCCCTGTGACCCTGACAATTGCTCTGATAACAATATGGCCACTAGGGGATGAAGAGGTGGGTGGAGAAGCTCTGGCAGTGGACAACTCACATTCTGGGCAGACAGGAGCAGATGAGGTGAGATTTTCATCATAGAACAGCATATATTTGCTTATTCCTGGAATATTCCATTTAATATTTTTGAAGTTCAATTGACCATGGGTAAATAAAACACAGAAATCAAAACTAAAACCCTGGTGTGGTGGTGCTTACCTGTAATCCCAGCACTCTGGGAGGCTGAGTCAGGAGGGTCTAGAGTTCAAACTCAGCCTGGGAAGTTTAGTGAGACCCTGTCTCAAAATAAAAAATAAAAAAGGGTTGAAACTGTGGCTCAGGAAGGTCTTGGGCTTGATTCCCAGTATTGTAAAGGAAAGAAGATTATGTGGTGTGTGTGTATCTGTGCGTCTATGTGAGAAAAAGAGAGAGAAAAAGAGAGAAAGGGAGGGAGAGAGGAAGGGAGGGAGGGAGGGAGGAAGGAAGGAAAGAAGAAATGCAAAAAGAAAAGAAAGGAATGGGGAAAAAGCTGAATGTTCTACTGGATACCTAGAATATTGAAGAAGATCCATGTGTTAGATAATCTTCACTCAAGCATAAGTGACAGGGCTGTAGGTCATAAGTCCACAATGCATATTGAAGACATCTTTGAACAGAAACACACACAAATGTGTTATTTATTGTTCAATCAGCACAAAGTTGTGACAGAGGCTCTTAAGGGGACCCAAATCCTGCATTTCCCCTGGGAACAAAGGTTCAGAATTCACTAATGCAACCAGTATTTGTGGCACTTTGTAGAACAGGACGGAGAACCAAGGAGCACCCATGTCCTAGGTGGGTAAGAATGTCAGAGAATCCAAGGAGAGTCCGGGGCACAGCCTGGTAACTTCCTGCAAAGCAGACAGAACCGACAGCTGGGGCAAGGTGGGCACATTTCACCCATGGCCAGAAAGGAGCCTTGGTGTCTCTCTTGCTATGAGGACAGGGCAGGCAGGTGGCCTGGTCTGCGGCCACATTCGAGGTGGGCACAGGAAGAGGAGCTCCAGTGAGAGTGGGGGCAGAGAACACGAGGGATCTTTTGGGGAGTTTAGGGAGAAGAGAAGGTAGAAAGGGAGAGGTGTCTGGAGAGGGAAAAGGGGTCCCAAGAGGTTCTGAAACTTTTCTGTTTCTTTTTTTTTTTTTTTTTTTTTTTTTGAGACAGGGTCTCGCTTTGTAGTTCAGGCTGGCTCTGAGCTCATTATGTAGCCCAGGCAAGCCTGGAACTCAGCAATCCTCCTGCCTCTGCCTCCCGAGTGCTGGGATGACAGGCGTGAGCCACCACATCCAGCATTTCTAAGGAGACAGGCTGAGGTGTTGCAAAGCAGGTGGGGAGGGCCCAGTTGCCAGGAGTCCTGGTGCGAGGGAGAAGGAGGGTCCCAGTCATGGGTGGAGAGCAGCTTGGACAGTCGAAGAGGAAATGACAAGGATGGCAGGTCCGCATTTAGGAAAGAAGAGTCAGGGCTGCAAGCCAGTGCTTCCTTGAAGTGCGAAGTGAGGCCGCCAGGCAGGAAGGGGGTGGGGGGTTGGGTGGGGAGGGTGGTGCCAGAGGCCTCAGGAGAGATGGAGGCGAAGCGTGTCATTGCAGATGCGAGGGCAACAGTTCAGCCATGGTGGATTCACAGAACCCCTGGTCTTCATGGCTCTCGATTTCCCCAGCCTTGTGCCATCCCTGAATCTTCAGATGGCAAACTACTTGTGCTCTTGCAGTCCCACCCCTCTTCCAGTCTCAGGGCCACTTACAAGCGTGACACAGATGGGAACGTGGAGAACTATGGGTTTAACGAGAAGCCAGTCTACAAACAACCAGAATCGCATTTCTTTCTGGGCAGCTGAAAGAATGTGTGATTTATAAGGGTGTAATTGAAAAATACAGTGAATAGGGCCAGGAAAGTAGCTTAGCAGCCCCTACCTGACAAGCGCAAGGTCCTGATTTTGGTCTCCAGTACCAAACGAAAAGAGAAAGATACGGTGAATGTTCAAATTTTAAAACTGTAATGGTCAATGAAATAAATCAGACACAAGAACACTACATATCAAATGGTTTCTCTTATATGAGGAATACAAAGTCTAAAAAATTTAGACTAAAATAAAAGAAGATAGGAAACAAAGAGGTAGAGTTTGTGAATGGGAAGATCTGGGGTGGGGAGAAACAGGACAGAAAAGAAAAAGGATCGAGCTGTGATATGTGTATGTACCAATTCTCCATGATAAATAATTATTATGTATCCAAAACTTATATGAAATTCTTATTACAATAAAATTCATATTGCCATTAATCCCTCTCAAAATACCCCCCCCCCTTTGCTGCAAACAGACTTATCTCATTGTTCTTGCCACTTTTCTGAAGCAATTCTGGAAGTCCTCTTTTGTGAGTGTCTTTACAAGTTATGATAAAAAAAAATGCAGTGAATGCTGCTGCCGCCCAGTAGAAGGAGGATTGTGAAAACGTGGTGGTGGTGGTGGTACTACCAGAGATTTAGCACAGTGGTTCCGGTGCCTGCTTGGCAAGCGCAAGGTTCCTGGTTCGATCCCTGGTAACCACATAACAACAATATCAGGCATGGTGGTTCTTGCCTATAATCTCAGCACTCGGGAGGCAGAGGCAGGAGGCTTGCTGAGTTCGAGGCTTGCCTGAGCTACATAGTGAGCTTAGGGGCAACCTCAACTACAAAGTGAGACCCTATCTCAAAAAAACCCTAAGAAAACAAATCAAAAAACCCCCGACAAAACAGAAAAAAAACGTGGCGGTGGTTTCTCCTCTACTTTATTCACCACATCTGACACTGTGTGACTTTTGCTCCTCCCCAAAGTCAAAATGACTTTAAATCAGTCCAGGGTAGGGAGACAGCCACAACAGTGCAACTAAAGGCATTCATGAAAGACTTCCAGAACTGCGTAGGAAGTGGCAATAACATGGGGTAAGTGTGTTCAAGGGAATGGGGAGGATTTTGAGGGGAATTCATGGCAATGTGTCTTTCACTGTAGTACATTTAAAATTTTTAAAAATATTCACCATAATTCAGATAATTCCTTCTATAGAAATCTGAATTCAGTGAGACATCAAACTACCAAAAATCTCAGCCCAGGGAACAGAAAGAACTGTAATATGTTTACAAGGACCAGGGCATCTGGCCAACAGCTTCAGTGCGAAGTATGTGGTCAGCTCCTTCCGGTGCTGAGTGTGGCTGAAGCTGGCTTTGCTCCGGGACTTGGACACCAGCACTGCGGACAGCAGAGCCTCCCTGCTGTGTTCCCATCTGCACCCGAGACAGCCCTCCCCAGGCCTGGCTCCTTTCCCGAGTGTCTGCCAGTGAGGGAAGCATCTCAGATTTGAAGCCCATGGGGGACCCACACGTATAAAGCAGTAGACAAAAAAAAGGCAGCTCAAAATAGATTTTGTCTACAGCAGAAAAGGATCTGATGCCAGAATGGAGAAGATGGGCCGAGACAAGCCATTTTTCGCAAAGCCTCCTGAGGAACACACAGATATGCCTGCCGGGGCAGTGTAAGTGTGGATTTTAGGGGCCACAGACTGAAAGAGTGTGCAGGAGGATTGTGGCCTGACTGGAGAAACCTGCTTCTAAAGCTACTCAGTGTTCTGGAAGCAGGCAGGACCCCAGGCAATCACTCACAGGGAATACATGACAATATGCCTATCAAGGTGCTTCTAAAGGCTCTGGCCAAAAACCCAGGGTGGTTACTAAATAGATGGCACTTCAAAGATGCACAGCAGGCTGTGTGGTTCAGTAGCAGAGCACTTGCTTAGTATGCACAATGCTCTGGGTTTAGTCCTTAGCTTCATGGAAAATAAAATAAGATTTTAAAAAATAACACACATTTGCCGGGCATGGTGGCTCACGCCTGTAATCCCAGCACTCGGGAGGCAGAGACAGGAGGATTGCTGAGTTCAAGGCTTGCCTGGGCTACATAGTGAGCTCAGGGCCAGCCTGAACTACAAAGCGAGACCCTGTCTTAAAAACAAAACAAAACAAAACAAAACAAAACAAAAAACACATTTAACCTGCTGTGGCAGTGCTGCCTATAATCCTTGTTCTCTGGGAGGTTGAGGAAGGATAATCACAAGTTCCAGCCCAGCCTGTGCAATTCAGTGAGACCCTGTCTTAAAAAATAAAAAAGTCCGAATCTAATTAGTGTGAATGGCCTGCATTCATTGCCCAGTACTGCAAAAATACAAAATAAAATAAAATTATGCACAACTATAGACAACAAAGGAAAAATAGATAAACTGGGTTACACTGAAATTACAATATTTTTTATATCAAAGGACACTAGTAACAAAGTAGAAAGGCAACCCATGGAAAGGGAGAAAATATTTGTAAATCATTTATCTGATGAGGTATTAATATTCAGATTATATATAAAGTAGAAGCACAATTCTACAATGCAAAAAACCTGACAGAAGTAGGCAGAGGACTTGAATAGACATTCCTCAAATAAGATAAACAAATGAGGGGCCTGAGATTTAGCTCAGTGGTTCTCGCAAGCACAAAATACTGAGTTTGATCCCTGGTAACCACATACAATGCTGGCTGTGGTGACTCACGCCCACCAGCAATCAATAACACATACCACAGTGCTGTGCATGGTAGCTCATGCCTGTAATACCAGCACTCAGGAGGCAGAGGCAGAAGGATTGTTGAGTTTGAGGCTTGCCTGGGCTACATAGTGAGCTCAGGGCCAGCCTGAACTACAAAAGCGAGACCCCGTCTCAAAGAAAAAAAAAGATAAACAAATGATCAAATAAATACATACTTTCCCCCAGAAAAGATGCCTACCATGTGTCCTCATTAGAGCAGACAAATCAAAACCACAATGAGAGACTCAGCATGGTGGTACAGGCCTATAATTCCTGCACTGTAGGAAGCTGAGACAGGACGATTGCAAATTCAAGCCCATTTTGGACAATTCAGTCCCATAGTGAGATCCTGTCTCAAAAATAAGAAATGGTGGGCCGGAGGGTTAGCTCAGTGGTTCCGGCGCCTGCCTCGCAAGCGCAAGGACCTGAGTTTGATCCCCGGTAACCACATACAATGCTGGGCTTGGAGACACGCCCACCAACAATCAACACCGCTTACCACAATGCCGGACGTGGTGGCTCACGCCTGTAATCCCAGCACTTGGGAGGCAGAGGCAGGAGGATTGCTGAGTTCGCGGCGGCTTACCTGGGCACCATAGTGAGCACAGGGCCAGCCTGAATTACAACGCAAGACCCTGTCTCAAAAAGCAAAAAAAGAAAAAAAAAAAAAAAAGGAAATGGTAACAGGTGGGGGATGTGGTTCAGTGCGAAGGCCCCAAGTGCTGGAAATCCAAAACCAAAATCAAAGCCAAACAAACAAAAAAATCCAGGAAATGATAAATATCAATAAGTATATGGAGAAGTTGAAACTCATCCTGGTAGGAAGGCAAAGGAGTACAGCGACTTTAAAAACAGTATGGCAGGGCCGGAGGATTAGCTCAGTGGTTCCAGCGCCTGCCTCGCAAGCACAAGGTACTGAGTAACCACATACAATGCTGGGCGTGGAGACTCACACCCACTGGCAATCAATACCGCATACCACAGTGCTGGGCATGGTGGCTCATGCCTGTAATCCCAGCACTCTGGAGGCAGAGACAGGAGGATTGCTGAGTTCGAGACTTGCCTGGACTACATAGTGAGCTCAGGGCCAGCCTGAACTACAAAGCGAGACCCTGTCTCAAAAAGAAAAAAAGAAAAAAAAAACAGTATGGCAGGGCCTCAAAAAACTAAAAGTAGAATTACCTTACGATTCAACAATGCTACTCTTAGGTACATGCACAAAACAATTCAAAGCAGTGACTCAGTTGTACAGTTATGTTTTTAGTGGTATTATTCACGGTATCTACAAGGTGGACATGTGGGCCAGGTATCGGTCAACAGATAACTAGATGAATAAAATGGGATATATGCATATAATGGAATATTCTTTAACCAAGAAGAAGGAAAGAAGTCCTGTCACACATAGCAACATGGATGCACTTGCGGACGTGACAGCAAGTGAAACAAAGCAAGTTACAAAGCGATGAACGCTGTATGATTTCCCTCATAGGAGGCGCCCAGAGCAGTCGAATTCACAAAGTGGAATAGCGTTCGCTAGGCTGGGGATGTAGGGAATGGGCAGGAGGACATTTTAGTTTGGGAAAATGGAAAAGCCAACTATTTCTCTCTTTGGAGCATCGGAATGAACAGTCTGTTGGGGAGTGAGTTGGGGGCAGCAATGTGATGGCATTAACGGGTGCCTGGGGCTTGCCTAGAGAAGCATTCCCTCCGGGTGTGTTTGCCCGGGTGTTTCCGGAAGGAATCTACACTAAAACAGTGGATGGCCTGGGATTTCTGCTGTGATCCACCAGGATTGGCCTCACCCTATCAGCTGAGCACCCAGAGTTAAAAACACAATGAGAGAGAGAGAGAGAGAGAGTGCTCTCTTTCCCTCACCGGACGCCCAGCTCCTCCTGTGCTTGGAACAAGCAACCTCCTCTCCACCGGCCTTCAAATTTCCAAGCTTGGGTTGCCTTTTGGATCTGACCTGAACTACACTACAAACAGCCCCTTGTGGGGCTTCTCCATCTCTTAATTGCCCCGAGTTATCTGTCTCCAGTATTTTGCGGCCCTGGGGAATGAACGCAGCACCTTCACATAGAGCTCTATCTCCAGCCCTTGTTTCTCCTTTTGAGACAGGATCTCTCAGATCACCTAGGCTGCGTTGGAATTTGAGATCCGCCTGCCTCAGCACTCCAGAGTACTAGGATTATAGGCCTGCGTCACCACACCCAGGTTGGTTTCTCATGTATTTATCTCACATCTAATTTATTGGTTTGTTCCTCTGAAAAAATCTTGACAGTGTGTGGTTCCTGGACGCTCCCCGCCCCCCACCCCCCAAACAAAACATGAGCTGCGCTTTGCAGGCTGAACTGCTTGCCCAGACACTGGCCAGACAAGCTGGTCCCCAGCTGCTGTCTGCAAACAGCAGGGACAAGTTAGTACATGGAAAAGCTCGTCCTGCATCCTGGGACACAGCTCAGCATTTGTCTTTGTCCTTGGATGTGGGCACAAAGAGAAATGTAAGCTTTCTGCTTAAATCATACGAAATCTGATCCATCCCAGCACTTTCCTAGATTTAGCCACTAGTCTTGTCTTGTGTACAAAGTTCAAGTCCAGTCTCTGGAGATAAAAAGAGCATGAAGTAACTGTCGGGGGGGGGGGGGTTCATGTGACACAGGTTCCAGTCAGGAGCCTAGCTGGTCTGTATAGGGACTTGGCTTCAAACAGAGGGCAACACCTGCTTCCTGGATGCCCTTTAGGGTTACCCAAAGGTGACCTGGAGCCAGAACCCAGCAGTGAGCAGGCTGGAAAAGTACCCATGTAGGACAGTGGGTTCAGCACATGAAGCTACAGCTGTGTCCCTTTGCTTTCCAGTTCCACATTCTAGAATCAGTCGACAAACATATCCTGGAACATTACATGCACTGGGTGCTGCTTTATGATGATGAGTGAGTTGGGCCTGGGGGCAGCATGGCTGGTGTTTAAAACATAGATTCTAGAGTCTGTGACAGAGTTTCACTCTTGGGCCTGTTACCTTGAGCAGATCATTTTGTCTCTCCTAGCCTCAGTGTTCTCTGTCAAATGGGAATACTAACAGGACCCATCTTGTCTTAGCCCATTTTCCATTGCTATAACTGAGTACTACCAACTAGGTAATTTATAAAGAAAAGAAATGTAGTTCATATGAGAAGCCCAAGGTTGAGGATTGCATCTAATGGGAGCCTTCTTGCTGTTGGAGTCTCTGTTGAGCCCCAAGATTGTACCAACATCACACAATGAGACAAGCAAGACAATGAGAGATAGTTCATCTTATAACAAAGCCACCCTATAACAACCTTAATCCATAACCTATGAAAGTTTAATCACTGATAAGATTTGTCATAAAACTGATTGATTGACTGCTATGGTTGGACTTGAACCCAGGACCTTCATACTGTGTTGCATTCTTATCTCCTTTTAAATTTTTTTATTTTGAGACAGGGTCTCTCTAAATCATTGAGTTGCCCGGCCTAGGGTTGAGCTTTTGATCCTCCTGCCTCAGCCTCCCATACTACATTCTGTCCATTTCTGTCTGCATCTCAGGGATCTGAGTTAGTTCACGGTGGAAAGAGGGAGCTGCTCTGGCCAGACACCCAGAGATGTGTGTGCTGTGTGATCTATTCTTTAGTTACACAGACCTCCCCAGAAGGGCTCTATGGACTCTGGGGGCCCCTCAGTTTCCAAGCAGGACCTCCTCATAGTCTGGGCCTCTCTGGCTCCCTTTGGAGAGACTGGAAATGCTGAAGCAAGAGGCCTTTTCCTTGGCACCCTCCAAGGCCAGGAAACTAATCTCTTCCCAAAGCATTTCCAGCAGAGGTGCCGGGGTCCAAGGGCTCACTTCTCTTGATTAAACAGAAGATGCATCTGCCCTCTGGAAGTCACGGTGCCTGGCATGGTGTTGGGCTGGATTGGGAGTCCGGTGCCCCTGGCAGGAGGCTACTGCGAGTCAGCACCTGGGATGGGGGCCAGGAGCACATGTCTCCTCAGACCGGGCTGGCCCGGCTGCAGGGCCTCCCTGTCCACCTCCTTCTTCACCAGAGCCCCAGTTCTCCAGCTCCTTTTCAGAGACCAGCTGGGGACTCACTCATCCCTGCTTATTGAACTGTAGCTGAGCCAAGTCCGATATTATCAACCCCACAGATATCAAAGCTGCCCTGCAGGGCTACGAAGTGAAGGGTCTTCTCTCTTCTCCAAATGTGGCAGGTCCTGGGGAGTCCAGGCAGAAGTGTCCACAGGCCACTCAGTCCAACCTTCTTGCTTTCAGACCACGAAACCGAGGCTCAGTAGGGGAACTTGGGCTTCCTGGGTTCTGCTCCATGGTGCAGAGTCCAGAGCTTTTTCTGCTGCATGTGGGACATCAAAGAACAGATTTTCCTGGGAGATGGCCCAGGGTACTTACAAGGGCATATGCACTGGGCTCAGGGTCCCTTGGTCCAGCCTCTGCTCTGGGGTTACCATCCCTAGGACACCAAACAGCCATGTCACCCTCACTTAATAGCTATTTAACTTCAGAAAATGCATTTGTAAAATAGCTACATGTAGTAGTGTCTTCATCCGATAAATAGATGCCCAGTCTCTGACATGTGGTTAAGATAAAATACATGGTAGATATTATTGTTACTGACTGCATCTTCCATGGACTCCATTGTGAATCATAGCAGGTTGATATGTGGGGGAACAAAAAGAGGTGTGCTTTTGCTGTCTCTGGCCAGCTGTATGAATCTGAAGAACCACTTCCATTTACTATTAGCATCCAATCATGTCTACAGATAGTGTGTAAATAAAAAGCTCTGTCTGTGTTGATTACTCCTAGACACTTTGACTTCACTGAAGGAATTTATTCAATATGATTTCCTCCTTAGTGAATAGATATCAGATATATCACATAAAAATCCAAGGGGAGTTTACATGCAATGGGATGGCTATAATTTGTAATAAATGTTGCAAGAATGTGGAGAAATTTAGACCTTCATATACCACTGTGGGGGATGTGAAACAGTATAACTATGATAGAAACAGCATTATGATGCATTATGGGAATTTAGCTCAAGTGGTACTGTACCTACCTTGCAAAAACAGAAAAGAAAGAAAGAAAGAAAGAAGGAAGGAAAGAAAGAAAGAAGGAAGGAAGGAAGGAAGGAAAGAAAGAAAGAAAGAAAGAAAGAGAGAGAGAGAGAGAGAGAGAGAAAGGAAGGAAGGAAGGAAGGAAGGAAGGAAGGAAGGAAGGAAGGAAGGAAGGAAGGAAGGAAGGAAGGAAGAAAGAAAACATTATGGTACCTCAGAGCCTCAGGGACTCATAGGTGGGATCTGGGGAGGTGATTGGAGCATAGGGCCATGATGTTCGCCAGTGGATTAGTTCAGTGATGAGTTTATAACTAACTGTGGTGTAGGGAGGTGGAAGCCTGGCCAAAGGAGTGAGTCACAGTGGGGGTGGCCTGGGAGTCTCTCTTTCCTGCTCCTCCCTTGATCTTTCTTTGTTTCCCTCTGCCATGGCATCCTGCCTTGGAGCCAGAGACTGAGCTGAAACCTGTGCAGACTATGAGCCAAAATAAAAATAAACCTCTCCTCCTTTTAATTGTGGGTGTTCGGTATTGTGCCTCAGGGATGACAGAGTAGCTAAGAGTTTGGCAATTTATCAAAAAGTTGAACAGTGAATTACCATATGACCCAACAATTCAAATCCTAGGCATATACTCCTAATAATTGAAAACTGGGACTTAAACAGATTATTTGTTGATCCATATTCATAGCAGCACTATTCACAACAGCCCAAAGATAGAAACATCCCAAATGTCTCAAAATGGGCATAATGGATAAACAAAATGTGGCCTATTCATACAGCAGAATACTGTTCATCTACTAAAAAAATAAAGTATTGATAAATACTATAACCTGGATGAAACTTGAAAACATTATGCTAAGTGTAATAAGCTAATGACAAAAAGACAAATGCTGCATAATTCCTCCTATGAAATTGTGAGAATCCAGAGTAGACCAATCCAGCTGGGTGTGAGAGTTCACACTCGTAATCTCAGCACTTGGGAGGCAGAGGCAGAATTACTGTGAATTTGAGGCTTGCCTGGGCTACATAGCGAGTTCAGGGCCAGCCTGAATTCTGAAGTGAGACCCTGTCTCAAAAAACTTAAAAAAAAAAATTAGACCAATCCATAGAGACAGAAGGCAGTTTTGTGCCTGACAGGGAGAAAAAACAGTAACGAATGGGAAGTGATTGCTTAATGAATAGTGGGTATTTTTGTTGTTTTGTTTTGGAGTGATGAAAATATTTGGAAAGTAGATAGCAAATGTGAATGCTGTGAAATTGTTCATTTTGAAATGATGAACTTTGTGATATGAATTGCACCTCAGAAACACACATACCCATGAAATTCCCCAAACTCTCTGCAGAGAATGTACCTGGGGGTGAAGACCAGTTCCTGAGGCTCTGTGTTAGTCCAATTTAACGAGAAAAGACTGATTTGGGGTCTTGGTTTCAAAGGTCTGCCTGTAATGTCTTGGCTCTTTTACTTTAGGCTGATGGCAGTACAGCCCATCATGGTCACAGCGTGTGGCAGAGGAGGTCTGTTCACCTCCTGGCAGCCAGGGAAGCAGAGAGAGACAAGATGGGGCCAAGGATCCAGCATGTCCAAGCCACACCCCCACCAGCAATGTAACAGACCTGAGGACCAGTGGAATCGATTAGAAGATCCAGAAACAGCTCCAGATACACTAAACCACCTCATCTTTGACAAAGGAGCCAAATATCCTCAATGGAGGAAAGACAGCCTCTTTAACAAATGGTGCTGGAAAAACTAGGCTTTGCCAAAGACTAAGGCTAGATCGATCTCTTTCACCATGTACTAAACTAAAATCAAAGTGGATTAGGGACCTAACTCTTAAAACAGAAACTAAACCCGCAGCAAAACAGTTTAGGTAGAATTCTTGGAGACAGTGGCTTAGGGAAAGTCTATATGAACAAAACCTCTAGAGCACAAGAATCAGCAGAAAGAATCAATAAATGGGATCTCATTTTATTAAAAAGCTTCTGCACAGCAAAGCCACACTCCCAGTCACCTAAGTTCCTTCCAGTAGGCCTTGCCTCTTAAAAGAGCCATTTCTCGGCCATAAAGTATAAATCTGAGTCATTTTCAGGAAAAGAGAAAAAAATCAGAGACAGAAGGCTAAATATCATATGGTTTCTTTTATAAGAGAAACCAAAAGCATTTCTCTTTTATAAGAGAAACTTTTATAAAGAGCAAAATAAAAGAGAGATAGTAAAAGAAAAAGGCTATCATCTTCCTATAGAACCATAGGCTAGGGACCAAGCCTTTAGCTTATAGGCCCATAGGAGATATTTCATATCATTTTACGTCATACAGAGGGCACTCATGTAGGTCAGACTCTGTCCTTCATGAAAAACAAGTGAAAATAAATAGTCCTTAAAGGTCTTTGTATCTTTCAGAACCCAGCAGCTTCAACCACTAAATTCCCTTGCATAAATTCCCTTCTCCACAGGGAGTATATGCAAGAACAGGAATGATCTCGGAGAAAGTATTTTCCATTGTAGACAGGAACAAGAATAATCTCACTGAAGAAGAAGAAATTCCGTAAGACTTCTTCACAATGCTAATGGGGGAAAAGTGGAGAAACCTAGAGTTAAAGGGCCCTGGGGCTGCGGCCCCTCTAGGGCTCTGAATACAGTTCGCTGAATCCCAGTCTGTCGGACAGGTGATTTGCTTTTCTGGCCTCTCTAACCCTGTTCCTGCGGGACAGGCACCTCAGGGGTTCAGAACAACTGTGCGGCCCTCCTGTGTGCCCTGTCCCCTGGGGCGGTTCCTGCAGGACATCTCCTCTCCAAACTCCTGACCAAAGGGGAAGATCAGACCTTCCTGCTGGCGGGAGAGGCCAACAGAGATGGCAAAGGAGTGGATGGTGAGCAAGTCAGACCGGGCACCCTCTGCACTGACCTCAGGAGCTTCTCACACCCACCTGCCCGCCTGTCCAGCTCCCCCCGTTCCTTGCGGCGGCTCCCAGGGATCCCCGCCCAATCCAGCCCCCCCTTAATTATTACTTTTTGTCATTAACAGAGGTCCCAGGCTCATTTACCTGAGGGCCCCCTAATTTCTTCAGACCTAACTAGGACAGAGACGCTCAGCCAGGGGTGGCCTTGCCCCTTTGCAGATGTTCAGAGCTGTCACAGCTAGAGGGAGGGGGTGCAGGTGGTGTGTGGAGAAAGTCGGGGTTGATTCCTCTATTTTGAGTAACATTGGGACCTTTTTTTTTTTTTTTTCTTTTTTTTTGAGACAGGGTCTCGCTTTGTAGTTCAGGCTGGCCCTGAGCTCACTATGGAGCCCAGGCAAGCCGCCACGAACTCAGCAATCCTCCTGTCTCTGCCTCCCGAGTGCTGGGATTACAGGCGTGAGCCACCACGCCCAGCCTGTGTCCAAATTTTAAAAAGGGCCGGGGATGTAGTTTACTGTGAAGGCCCTGGATTCATCTCCTAGTATTGCCAAAGGCCAACCAAACAAAAATTGATTAAAGAACAAAGCCTGGGTGTTTAAACTGCTAAGACAATTACCAAAAAGACAGGAAGGAAGCCCATGGCACCTGAAGTGGTGGTTGAAATGTTCTAGATCTTGAGCAGGGCCATACATGTATAATGGCTTTATCCAAATGTATGCATCTCAGTTAAAAACAAGCAAACAAGCAGGGATATGATGGAAGCAGAAAATGATGTACATGGCACAAACTTTGTCAAGTAAAACTCCTGGAGAAGATAGAGAGAGGCCTGCACTCAACCTAGCAATTCTCCTGCCTCAGCCTTCCAGAGTGTTGGGGTTACAGGTGTGTGACACACATCCAACTCAGTTTTCCCTTTTCTAGTATACCATTCATTGATGATTCTAAAGTGAAAACACAGTACTTTTATATGAGAGAAAATTATAAAAATTAAAGCAGAATTTAATAAATTCCCATAGAGGTATCAGTGCCTAATTGGAAATATTCTGCACGGGGCACACCCATCCAGGCTGCAGATTCCCTGGCCACACACAGAGCTGGGAGTGTATTTGTGGGGGGGGGGTTTCTCTCTTCTCTACCTCCTGTCCCAGCTTTTCTGAGTGAGAATCAAGTCTCAACTCTGTCCCTTTGAGACTTAGCATACCTGTGTACACCCAGATATGCCTTCCTCTAAATACTGTAGACTTTGTTTTCCTGCAGGCCTCCAGGGACCATGTGACCCTGAGTACTTTCCACAGCTCAGTGACACCCAGGCTGGGTGAATCTGAGATCCCCAGGGTGCTCTGAAATTCTGTAGATGTCTAGAGCTTGGTAAAAGCAGCCATGGAATTTAATGGGCCAGGGGTCCTTGCCCTTGGGGCTCTCCAGGACTTGGTGCACTCATTTGTAGAGCGGGGAGAAGGATCCCTAAGTCTCCAAGTCGTTGCACCAACAAACTTGAGATGGATGTACGAGGCAGCAGAGCCTGGCGCGGTGGTACACACTTCTAATCCCAGCACTCTGGGAGGCTGAGGAAGGAAGAGTGCAAGCTCAAACTCAATCTGGGCAACACAGCAACCTTGTGATACTCTGTCTCAAAATAAAAATTCAAAAAGCGCTGTAGATGTAGTTCAGTATGAAGCCCTTGGCTCAATCCTGAAGAAGAAAGGGGGAGGGGAGGGAGAGGGAGAAAGAGAGAGGTAAACAAGCAGTACCTCACATGTTAGGGTAGGGCCAGCCTGGGCCTAGGGTTGAACCCTAGCTTCCCACCTGCTAAATTACATAGAAATTAGAGCAAATTATACAACCCTAAGTTTTATCAAAGTTTTCTCCATGGTAAAAGAATTATCAATACTCCCTAACTTTGGAGATTGTTATAAAGGAACAATCCACTTAATCAATGAACACAAACAGAGCTTTTTGCGGTGCTTGACTCAGGTCCAAATCAATGCTGGCATTTGTTTTTAGCTAGAGCCTGCTGGCATCCAGGCCTCCATCCTTGGACTCGCCCACTTTTGTCTTTGTGTGTGTGTGTGTGTGTGTGTGTGTGTGTGTGCTTTTGCACTGAGCTCCATCCCAGTACTCATCTTGCTAAGTCACGAAATTGCCTAGGTTGAGCTCAAACTTATGATCCTGCCACAGCCTCCCGGAGGTATGGATCAGCCCCACAGGTATGGGTGAGCCTTTGCCTTTTACGCAGAGCACAGAGGAGGAATGGGAGGCCCAGTTATTAAGAGGAGCTAGAGACAGTTTGGTGGATCAGAGATACAGAAGCAATTGTTAAACGGGAATGGATATTTGGGTCTGGAATCTCTCTCCCCGTTTAGTACAGATACAACTTTGCACAAGTCAGTGACTCAGCCTACCTATCTGTAAAGTGGGGATCACAGCATCACTTCCCAAAAAGGGTGGTTTTCACAATCTCAGTATGCAACACACATCAAGTTCTTATCAGAAAGCTTTGAGTACAACCCCAGGGGTCAATTTGGGGTACCCTCTTCGGTAGGTCTCCTTCACCTCTTATTTGTCTTTTAATGATTCGCTCAGTGTGACTTTCCTCCCTACAGCGTCTTCAATATGTTCTCTCTTCTCTTGTCAGACTTGTAAACCAAGGTAAAGGGTTGGGCAGGTCCAGCCTAAATGTGGGTAAGGACAGACCCCTGTGTTCTGTCCCCAAACTTTTGCCATTGTTCAGACACATCTCTGCATACTTTTCCATCATTGTGTGGCATCAGGCAATCAATGATGCGTTGTTCACCAAGCAGGTGTTTTGGGTGTCACACCCCTGAGTCCCTGTGGGGCAGAGCCAAAGGCAGATCACTTCGGCAACTCAGTGTGAGAATGTGGAGCAGGATAATCAAATTAAGACAAAGTCTACCAAGATCTCTCCCTTGGGGCCTCTTTCTGTGCTAACCCTCAAGTCTGCCCAGCTTTCCACAGTGAGATCTGGTGGAGACTGGTCGTTCTTGGATGACAAGAAATTATCAGAAATGAGGCAGGCGTGGTGGTACATATCTATAATCCCAGTACTTGGGAGGTTGAGACAGGAGGATTGCTGTGAGTTCAAAGCCAGCCTGGGCTGCACACTCAGGTTTTTTTGTTATTTGGTTTTTTTTGAGACAGGGTCTCACTTTGTAGTTCAGGCTGGCTCTGAGCTCACTATGTAGCCTGGGCAAGCCTCGAACTCAGCAATCCTCCTGTCTCTGCCTCCTGAGTGCTGGGATTACAGGCGTGAGCCACCACTCCCGGCACTGTGGTATGTGGTATTGATGGCTGGTGGGCATGAGTCTCCATGCCCAGCATTGTATGTGGTTACTGGGGCTCGAACTCAGGACCTTGCGCTTGCGAGGCAGGCACCAGAACCACTGAGCTAACCCTCCGGCCCTGCACACTCAGTTTAAGCACAGCCTGAACTATAAAAGAAGAAACAGAGAGAGAGAGAGACAGACAGACAGACAGACACAGAGATAGAGACAGAGAGAGATAAAGAGAGAAGCAAAAGATGTTGAGTTCAGTTTCAGTAAAAGACGCACAATACACACACACAGAGCCTATTTTAACTTCATCTATTTTAAGGAATTCCATTTCTAAAATACAACTGCAGTGACACAGGAGGCACGCATCTGTGTCCACACATACATGGGTATCTGTGGGTGTGCGCATGTGTAGTTAGCTCTTGGGGAAGCTACAGAGGGAAGGAACCAGCATCATCATTCTGTGGCCTTGGCTGTGGGGAACCTAACTAAAATCTTACTTGATTCATTCCGCAAAGATGAAGTAGGAGCAAGGAGGGGGGAGTAAACGTGCCTGGGTATCACTCCTACCTCAGAGGAGGGGCCACCTTTCAGGATGAGTGGCCCAGCTGCCTGCTGGGGTCAGAAATGGAGGCAGAGAGAACCTGCCAGAAGTCAGGCCCGTCCTGGGTACCAGCGGGGGAGGGCGTGTGCCATGCCTGGCTTCCTCACACATGCATTTCAGCCGGGCCTCGAAGTCCCATTTCCACACCTTCAGCGGCCCTGCGCCAAGCACATCTATTTTAGATCCTGCAGCCGTGATCACGCTCCCTGGTGGGTGTGAAAGCTGAGCACCCGGGACTTTCAATCCAACCCCCAGCCCTAGCCCCAGCTCCTATCACCAGAGTTGTGAGGACAGCCCCTCCTTGCTCATAAGGGGTCCACACCATCCATCGGGGCATGGCTGGACCACCAGCAGCTCACAGCTGGCACTCAGTGAGTGCCTGGTGATTACCAGCATTGCCCTGGCACAGCCAGAGAGGAGACTCTGATCCTGTCCCTGAAAGCCTGGGGCCAAGGCTACAAGGCAGCAGTAGTGAACCTATGGCATGTGTGCCACAGCAGCATTGGAGACCCCTCTCTGTCTGTGTGTGAGCCAGCTCGCCCCAGCAACGCCCCAGCAGCCGAGCATTCAGATTTAATTGCATTGTTGGTGCTTTGTGATAAATGAGTAGGTTTTGGGTTTGGGTTTGGGGCACTCGGTCTCTAGAAGGTTCACCATCTGTGCTGTGAGGGGCTAACCAGCATCTCTCCTCTGGGGGTGGGGAGAGTCTTCTGGGAGAAGGAGTAAGCTGGACCATCAGGGAGATGGGGTGTGGGTGGGCTTTGCACGTCTCTAAGACACTGGGCCAGCATGGGTCAGGGGGAGAAGCCAGAGAATGTACCCACCACCACCCTCCTTAAGGAGAAGCCACGGGCTCATCCTCAGAGTGGTCAAAATCAAGGGGACCCTGACCGGGTCACAACTTAGGTTAGTGTCCCACATTTTTGAGCCAGTCATTGAAGAGTGTCTTTCCTTACCAAGTCTCCAGAGAGGTTGCAAAATGGTGCCCCTAGGCCAAGACCAGCCCAGGGGCAGTTTTGGTGTCTCATTCAGAGCTCAAAGAAATTGTAACTAACTCCCAATACAAAAACATTTGGAGGTTTCCTGTGGAAAAAAACAATTCACATTTTCAGCTTCTCTTACAAAATTGGAATATCTGACATTACAGCTCACATTCAAGTCTGGCAAGCATCCACGAGCTAAGCTTCAGAGCAGCTGCCTCCCTTTGTGTCCGCCATGATCCCCACAGCGCCCCTCCCTCCCAGGAGCCTCCCCTGCTCAGGCCCTGTGGACACTTCCTTCAATGTGCACCCTGCTAGAAAATGGCTACTTTCCCAGTGTGTTCTGATAAAGGCCTTTCCAGAGACCCAGAGGAACAACTGTAGGTCCCAGGCCTGAGACTTATCACAGCCGTCCCCACCCCCAGTACCACCTCAGGTTGGGTTTTATGAGGTATTTTCCCATACTCAGTTTCACTTGATCCTTGTGAAAGCCCTAGGGGAAGGGATAAGGAGCTGGTAATTATCTACAGCAGGAGATTATTTGGGCCAGATAACTATGCTATTATGATGGACAATAATGGCCACAGAACTAACCTGAAGAGGATGGAGCGTGGGTGATGGAACAAGATGATGTGACCAGGATAATTTTGGGAACTTCTCCTTACTTTTTGTTGTTGAAAGCAGTGGCAGAGGAAGAGGGAGTAAAGGGGTTGTGGTGAGGGGCGGGGAGCTAGCTCCTGGAGGGGCAGAAATGGTAGGAGGAAAGACTACTCACGGTTGTGGACAGTAGCGACCCCTGGTGGACATGATAAAGCTTACTCTTCTGTGGCAATTTTTTAACAACCATCAGTGAAAATGATCCAAAGCAAGTTAGGTACCAGGCAGCATTCAATGTACAAAACGTAGTGGGCGGTTGATTAGTTGGTTTGGTTAGTTGGTTAGTTGGTTGGTTGGTTGGTTGGTTAGTTAGCTGGTTTTCTGAAAGAAGGTCTTGACGTGTAGCCCAGAATGGTTTCAAACTGGTCTCAAACAAACCTCCTTCCTTAGCTTCCGGAGTAACTGTAACTACACAGATATGCCCCAATGCTTGTTTTGTGTGACTTTTTTTTTTTGAGACAGGGGAATGGAGATGCAGCTCAGTGTAAAGGTATGAATTCCATCCCTAGGACCGTTTAAACAAACAAACAAACAAACAAACAAACAAACACACACACACACACACACCAAAAAAATCCCCAAGAGTAGGCTCAGCTCTGCCAGGCCTCTGTCCTTCCCAGGATCCTGAGCTGCCCTCTTGGTTCATAGTTTACCCACCCCCAGCCTCAGCTTCCTCCCTGGTAACTAGATAGACATGTGCTGGCCAGGACTTTGACCATATCACTGGCCCTTCCCTCACGTCCCACCTTCCATTCCACATATGACTTTGGCTTCCCATCTTGGGAATCTTTGCTTTCTCTTCACACTGCACACAATTCTCAGCCAGCCAGCCTCCTGTCCTCTCTCTTGGCCCAATTTTTGCTGCTTATGTTTACAAGTACTTCATGTTCTGGCAAAGCTGATGGTAGAGTCCCCATCCCATTCCCCCAGAGCAGGAAATCTGTCCTTCCAGGCTGGGGCTTGGGGAAGGGTATTAGGACCTCCTTCCTAGCTCTGATGGCCAACATGTGACCAAGCCATGCCCATAAAGTGACTTCTCCAAAGTCCTGGGAGAGAGAGGACAGACCCTCTATCCCTGAGTGTTGAACTCAGATCTTCCCAGAGCATGGGGGACACATCATTACAAGCGGCAGCAGGTACTCAGCTTCTGTGTCTACAGGCATTTATGATGAAGGGGGCTCAACTCTTTCAAAGCCAGCGGCTACTTCAATGGTTTGATCCAAGAATTCTCTGCAGTCTGGACAGCTACATCCTTACCTTGTCTGGTTCAACTTCAGTGTTTTACATTTTCACCTCAACATGTTCCTATCTGACCTGATTTTCAATAAACTGGTGATTTAAAATGTAAAATAAGCCAGGCATGGTGGTTCATGCCTGTAATCCCAGCACTCAGGAGGCAGAGGCAGGAGGATTGCGGTGAGTTCGAGGCTTGCCTGGGCTACATAGTGACCTCAGGCCAGTCTGAACTACAAAGTGAGACCCTGTCTCAAAAAAAAGGAAAACAATCAACACTCTTTTCTCCCAGAGAAAACTCTTGGTGAGAAAGTCACAGGCACACACCATCAGTTGAGGACCACATACCAAGAGCAACTACATTTACTTTACAAAATCATAGACTCTTATGAAATATCAATTTGGATTTGGTTCTTGCTCCTGGAGACCAAAGGGTGACCAAAGTTTTCATTTTAATTGAACTTAGAGCCTTCACTTGAGCTACATTCCCAGTCCTTTAGCCCTTATTTTGAAACAGACTTTCATTAAGTCACTAAGTTGCCCGGATTGGGCTCAAACTTGTTGTCCTCCTGCCTCAGCCTCTCAGAGTACTGGGGTTCCAGGCATGCATCACCAAGCCCAGCTAAATGACCCAAATTTTTTCCCTTCCTCACTCCCAGAGACCTTTCTATTCTAAGCACCCTTGTCCCAATAAGGGTAAGATCAATATGCCAAAGTCAAATTGCTTCAATTCTAGCTCTTACTTACTAAGCAGCCTCATTTTCCCATTTGAAAAACATGAGCATAATAAATGTAACTAGGTCATGCATGGGATAGTGGGCAGAGTACATGTTTACGCTGCACACAGAGGAAGGCTGATAATAAATATCATTCTTGCAGAGAAACCTTTTTATCCCTGTATACTCAGATTCAAGCAACCGTGGGTTGAAAATATTCTAAAACATACACCTGTATTAGACATGTACACTTTTTCTTCTTATTCCCCAGAATGGAGTATCCTGTCTGTTTTCAAGGCACTGATCTTGTATTAGGTATTATAAGTCATCTACAGGTGGATGCGCAGAAGTCATATGTGGATACGGTGCCATTTTCCATAAGGGACTTGAACACTAGGTGAGGACCCTCGAACCCATCTGGCCTTGATGCTTAAGGACTCCTACTATGAAGCAGAGACAATGCAAACTTTTTCCTCTCCCAATTTGAAGGCTTTTCTATAAAGAATATGGAGAGAAAGGAAGGGAAAGAAAGGACCAACAGACACCATAGCAGGTGCTGTTGGTGTCTGTTGTGGCCATGCCCGGAAGTCCCCCAAAGCCTCCTGCAGTCACAGATGGGCCGTTTTCAGAGGAAGCTGGATCTCGAGTGTGTGACTGATTCATGGTGCAACACTAGGCTCAAGGGTGTGTAACAGGCCAGTCCACTGCTTGGTTCGGCACAGCCCTAATCCCAGGAACCTGGATCCAAGGTAGGACTGAAAGAGGCTTGTCAGGGCCCTTGCTTATTTCTGCCTGCCGCGCACTGTTTCTCCTCTGCAATGCCTGTCTGCCGAGCCACCTTGCCTTGGAGCCAGCTGCTTACGGACTGAAACATCTACAGAGTGGGAGCTAAGTAAACCTTTCCCGCTTTAACTTTGGGTGTCGGATATTTTCTCTCGGCAATGAGAAAAGTGACCAAGACAGCGTTCCACTCTGTCTCTGTTTCTCTGCCAGAGGGCATGGTAGGGACCACTGCCATGTGTGGGGCAGACTGGAAGAGCGAGGGAGCCACTGTCTCCAGGTTGGGGGCCCTGGGTGGCTAAATGCCCTGGTTCCTCCATCCTCAAGTAACAATTTGGAGGTGCGTCTTACATACTCCAACAAGGTGCAACCCCCTCCCGGCCGCCCAGAGCTGTGACCCATCCATCCTGCACCCACTTTGGCTTCCTCGCCTCTGCTCTCACTGTCTCAGCTCCTTACTGTGGTACAGGGGTGACTTCTCACTTCATCCATCTGCACCTTCATCTTTGTCTCGAGGTCTCATTTTGGAAGTTTTCCAAATGAATACAATAGGCTGAAGGAAAGGACAGACCGGAGATGATAAAGGGAGAAATTGGAAGAGGGCTCCCAGATAGGACCACGTTCCTTTATCTCTGTCCTGTAGATATCTCTCTCTAGCTATCTATTTAGCATCTACATCTGGTACTGGAGATTGAACCAAGGACCCTCACACTGAGCTATAACCCAGGTCTTTAAAAAAAATTTTTTTTTTTTTAGATTTCATTAAGTCACTAAATTGCCTGATCTTGAGATCTTCTTGTCTTCCAGAGTACTGGGATTGCAGGCATGTGTCACCACCCCCAGCTCAGATATTTATTTCCCCTGACATTTTGCCAACATTTTGAAAGGCTTAAGAGTTTGGGCCCTGGAGCCAGACTGTCTTCACTCCAACTCCAGATCTATCTGCTGCTAAGTGTTCTGCCTCTGTTTCCTCATCTATGGTCACGCCATAGAAGTTAATCCACACAAAGGTTCAGAATGATGACTAAAGCTAGGCCTTGTATAGTAATTTGGAAGACTGAGTACTCCTGGCCTCAGTTTTATCATCTATAAAATAGGTATGTTTGGTGGCCTGGCAGAACTCAGCACATCAGGGTGTTACCCTAATGGCAGCTCTGCCTCCACGTGGTTATTGTGTATTTGCTTCTTTATTTTCATATGTCCCTGTTGTGTTCTGAGATGCGCCATTCACACAGCATATAGCGAGACAATATGAATGAGAAGTGGAAAAAAACAGGGAAACAGACTTTAGGGTGTGCAGTGGAATGAGGAACAGGGACAAAAGACGATGAGCTATAATATTGTCTCTCTTCCCTTGGAGTTCCCTTCGGGGTAAGAATTCCCACAGATTTACTCGCCTGTCGTTCCAAATCACTGGGCCCTGGGTACAAACAAGTGCGCCAAGAAAGCTTCCATTTAAATGGAAGCATCTGTGGGCCCAGGAGTCTGTGTCTGGCCCACACAGCACTGGGAGACCTCAGTCCAAAAATGAATGAAAGCATCTGTCTTTAGAGGAAGCCTGTCTCTCTCTCTCTCTTTCTCTGTCTCTCTGACTCTCTCTCTGTCTCTTTGTCCCTGTCCCTGTCTCTGTCTCTCTCTCTCTCTCCTCAGCCCCACTGGCCACATCCCTGTCACCCTTGCCTGACTTTCAGGGTCCCCCCTTTCATGCCCCCCAAGAGCAGTTCTTGCCAGCAGCCCCGGCCAGGCCCACGCAGAGGCGCTCTGCTGGTCACTGCGGGCCCCGTGGTGGGGCCTGCGCCAGCTGACCACCACTCACAGTGCCTCTGCTGCCCTCAGTAGGTTGGCTGCCAGAGCTACCTGGAGGTCAAGGGGAGGATGGAAAGAAATTCCCCTCCTGGCAGACTGCTAAATTACATCAAAGGCTAGAGACAGTGGCCCTTGGGCAGCAGTACAAGGCCTCGCTCCAGCTAACAGAACATCATCTTGCAAGACTTTTTTTTTAGTGGCACTGGGGATCAAATCCAGCAGCGCTGTGCTGCTGAGCCACATGCCCAGCCTCCTTTTTCCTGAGACAGGTCTTGCTAAATTACTGAGGCTGGCCTTGAACTGGGGCTCCGCCTGCCTCAGCCTACCTGAGTGCTGAAATTACAGTTGTGCCTGTCCAGTAGAGAATCCAGTTCTTCGGACTCCTAAAGGCGCTTCCCTAACTGCCGTCCTTCCTCCCCGGAAGGGGCTTCCTCCTTCCTGCTTCCCTCCCTGGAAGGCCTGCATGTCCTCCCTCCAGCTGACTGAACAGCAGTGTAGCTGAGCGGTGCAGGCACAGACCAAATTCTGTTGCATCACTTCCTGGCTGGGCACAAACCTAGGCTCCAGGCCTCAGCATCTCGGTCTATGGAATGGGGACATGACTCTAGCTCCTCCACTGAATGAGCCGTTGTGTGTGCAGGGTTCCGAATGCCCCCACCCACTTGCGTCAGTCTGCTCAGTCTGCTGTCACCAAGGGCCTCACCCCAGGCAGCTTCACAGTAGAAATTTACTCTCTGGGAGTTTCAAAGGCCAGAAGTCCAAGATGAAGGTGTCGGCAAGGCTGTTTCCCTCTGAGGTGAGGATTTTGTTCCACTCTCTCCCTTGGTTTCTGGGCTGCTTCTGACCATCTATCATGGCTCCAGGCTTTTCGAGGCACCACCCAGATTTCCACCTTCACTTTCCCTTTGTCTTCTGCCGGTCTGCGCCCATCTCTGTGTCCAAACCCTCTGTCTTTTAATTGTCTTTCGAGACAGGCTTTTGCTGTACAGCCCAGGCCTGACCTTAATTTCCCTGGATCCTCTTGCCTCAGCCTCCCGAGTGCTAGGATTACAGGTGTGTGCTACCACCATGCCCAGTCTGAATTCCCCTTTATGTAAGGTCACTCTGTTGGAGTAGAGCCCGTTCTCATGACTTCATTTTAACTTGAACACCCCTGTAAAGACTCTGCCTCCAAAGAAGGTCACTTTGTGAGGCCCTAGGGCCTATGGTTCAAATGCATCATCTTTTTGGATGCCATAAAAGCATAGTGAGGATTATGTGACACCATAAAGGTAAGGCAGGGAAGGAGGGGTATCAGTAACAGTCATTAACCCTCACTCAGCCTTCAACCATGCCCTCTCCACTTGTCCAATGAGAACTGTAGAGTTATCACAAAAGGCTATTTCTTTTTTATGGAAACCTTTTCTATTATTATTTTCTCCTGATGCTGGGGATTGAACAAAGGGTCTCACATATACTATGTAAGTACAGTACCACTAAGCTATATATCCCGCTCCTATTTTATTTTTTATTTTGAGACAAGGTCCCGCAACTGCCTAGGTTGAGCACAAACTCATGACCCTCCTAGTCAGCTTCTTGGAGTACTGGGGTTGCAGGTGAGCACCACCAGGCCTGGTCCTGTTGAGGGCAGGAGCTTTGTGTCCTAGTTTTGGGGCTTCTTCCACAGAAGTCACCCTTTGTGATATGAATTCCTGTAAAAGTTAAGCTTGACAGTGAGATGGGGTGGGGAATAGAATGGGGGATGGGTGGAGCATTCTTCCGATTGGGTCATGGAACATGACAATATTTGTTTTCCTCTCTGGCACTACCCCTCTGGCTCTCCTTTCCAGCTCCCATGAACTAAACTTCTTTGCTCCCCATGCCCTTTTGCCATAACAGAAAGGAGCCAGACTACCATGAACTGAATCTCCTGAAAACATGAGCCAAACAGACCTTTCCTCCTTTACACCGTGAGTGTCTGGTATTGTGTCCCAACAATGGCATAACTGACTGATACAGTCCCCAAAGACAGTGATCCTAATTGAGTCTTGAGACATCCCTATGTCATCCTCTCTTTGAGCCCTTCCATGGGTGGCTTTGAGATCCAGGGGAACTATGTTGCTGGTTCTATTCTCAGAAAAAATAAAATGTGTCTATGTACTGCACATGCACACTGCTACCACCTGCCTCAATGAATTATTAATAGTTAAAACCAAATGTGGCATTTTACAAATCCTGTACAATTCACAGATGGTGGGTGCTCCACAAGCAGTTACTGTCTGCACTGATAATA
Source organism: Thryonomys swinderianus (assembly GCA_004025085.1). Classification (NCBI taxonomy): domain Eukaryota; kingdom Metazoa; phylum Chordata; class Mammalia; order Rodentia; family Thryonomyidae; genus Thryonomys; species Thryonomys swinderianus. Next base: position 35,178 of record PVIC010010852.1, read on the forward strand.
ATTTGAAATGTTATTCAAATGAGTCCTTTGTAAAAATGGGTGAGCTTCCTTTCCTTGTAGCTAAAATGACTGGTTTGGATGTAGTCTTATATTACATGTGAAACATTTGGACATTTGTTTGGATATTACAAAGAACAAGGGAAGCAGGCTGAATGCCTTGATTTAAAGCAAAACTCTCCTCTCTAGCTCTCTGCTGCCATATGTTGGCTTCCACGCTGTGATTTTTGTCCCTTCTGACTTGCCTTCCTCTAGTGACATCTACAGGCAGCTGCAAAACATGCTCACAAAGACTGAGGAGGCAGCAGGGAGTCAGGATTCCCTTGGAGATAAATACTCTGCTCCACACACATCCAAAGTTTTTAAAGAAATCTCACACTTCCTTCTGATCAAAAATCTTAATATTTTATGCAGACATTACCCTAACCAGGTCTCAGTGGCTCTTGACCTAAGATTACACCTTCCAGGAACTCGACATTTAAAAAAATTTTAGAAACATCCTTCCCCTGTGGCCATGACTGATTAATCCATTTGCCTTAACACCAGAAAACTGGACCAAACACATAAACAGCAGTGTTTAGATGGCAACAGGCGTGGCCAGATGGCAGAGCCAGCGAGGGAAAGTGTTTGTGGGATACAGGGCAACAGGGGCCCGGGCAGAGCCCAGCTGCTTGGATAAGCTGAGAGATCAGGGAGACTTAAGCAGCTAGAGTCTGCAGGGCAGGGTGCGGAGAGGACAGGGAGACAGGGAACAAACCCGAGATCTGCAAAGGAAGCCCCACATCTCCACCACCTCCCCCCACCCTTTGAGAAACTTTTCATTTCTAAATCGCTAAGTCACCCAGGTGGACTCAGCCTCTCCTCCTGCTGGGACTATAGGTGCACACTCCACGCCCTGCTGTAAAGGGTTCCTTTTGACTTTTCAACACATGCCTGTGGAGGAGCCACCAAAGACAGGAGAAAGGACAGCAGGATGGAAGTGAGCAGGACAATTCCAGAGCCCACGAAGACCTGGCAATAGTTTGAATTCCAAGCAGACCAAGGAAAACCTTACAAGAGCTGAGGCAACAAGTCAAGCACTAGGAGTGTGTGGATTCCCTGGCGCAGCAAAGTGGCCTGGACTGAAGATCGTTCTTGTTCTTCCCAGCAAAACTGAAGAGATAGCCTCAAAAAGACTGAACTTGCCAGGCCTTGTGGTGCAGCCTGTATCTCATCCCTCTGGGGGGACTGAGGTAGGAAGGTCACAAGTTCAAATCCAGTCTGGGAAACTTAGTGACTTAGTGAGACCCTATATCAAAACTTAAAAAATATATATATATATTTTTTGAGACAGGGTCTCGCTTTGTAGTTCAGGCTGGCTCTGAGCTCACTATGTAGTCCAGGCAAGCCTCTAACTCAGCAATTCTCCTGTCTCTGCCTCCCGAGTGCTGGGATTACAGGTGTGAGCCACCACACCCGGCTTAAAAAATATTTTAAAAAAATTTTTTTATTGTGACATAGGTACATTTTATACACATCATGATCACACACAACATTGAGAATTTATATTAGTATATGACATGACTTAATTCTCATTTCTTCCTGGTCCCTCACCAACCCTACAACCTCCTGCCCCCTATATACATGAGTTTGTTTCCCCCTTTATTTATTTATTTTTTGGTATTTGCATATCTGTGTTCTATTTATTTCACTTATTAGTGTGTCCTCCAGGTGTTTCCATTTTCCCCCTTTATTTTTTACCATCACAATTTTTTCTTGCCCTTCATTACTTACCCCTATCCCCCATTTCCCTTAGGATATTTTCTATTTTACAGTGCCTATCATACATTCTAGGATTTATTTACTTTTTCAGTTTTTCATACCAAAGAAAAGATATGGTATTTACACATCTGTGACCTTTTTTTTTTTTTTTTTTTTTTTTTTTTTTTTTTTTTTTTTTTTTTTTTTTTTTTTTTTTTTTTTTTTTTTTTTTTTTTTTTTTTTTTTGAGACAGGGTCTTGCTCTGTAGTTCAGGCTGGCCCTGAGCTCACTATGTAGCCCAGGCAAGCCTCGAACTCAGCAATCCTCCTGCCTCTGCCTCCCAAGTGCTGGGATTACAGGCGTGAGCCATCACTCCCGGCACTGTGGTATGGGGTACTGATTGCTGGTGGGCGTGAGTCACCATGCCCAGCATTGTTGTATGTGGTTACTGGGGATTGAACTCAGGACCTTGCTCTTGCGAGGCAGGTGCCAGAACCACTGAGCTAAATCTCCGGCCCCCAAAAAGTATTTTTAAAAGGGATAAGGATGTAGCTCAGTGTGAAAGCTCTGAGTTTGGTCCCCAGGGGGAAAATTGTTTAGTGCCAAGCACCCAATAGATAGTCCGTTAAAAATCTGAGTGAAATGAATATGAAAAGTGATGTTCTAAGAAATTACATGAGTTCCCAAGGACAGACAGCTGGAAAAGTCAGAGTAGGGTGGGATTTCATGTCTCTTAATCTTCCATCCATCCAGAGCCAGGCCAAGTTCAGAATACAAAGGGTTTCTGGGTTTTTAAAACGATCTCCTGGGTTAAGCACTGATACCATCACGAGCCTTTAGAATTTTGGGGTGATAATATACCTCCTTTAAACCACCTTATGGGATAGTTTTCTCTGGGTTTTGATTTTTGAAGTCAGATCTACCTAATAAAGCAACTCTACAGAGCAGGCAGAGGACACTCAAAGTAACAGCGCAGGCTCTTGAGTCCTGTTGGGTTGCATTGCGATTTCTCCTTAATTAACTCACTTGAGTGAGTTAAATGTTGCCTTCAGCCCATCTGTAAATTGAGACAAAGATGCTCACATTTCTTGTTCATGAAAAAATCAGCTTCTTGCAGCATTTCGTTTCTTTGCTCCTATAGCATTTCCTACGTGGCTGAGCAGGTTCAGGCTCTTCCAATATTTTTTGTCCTTGGTCAAATTGATATATTAATTAAAGAGCACAGCAGTGATCTGGTGGGGGGGATACAAAGACAGGCTACAAGTGAAAAGTGCTCCAGCACTTGGCAAGAAGTCTTCAGGCATCATAGCTGACACCAAATGTCCAAGTATATCTGGTGTGAGTGCAGCTGTCATTGTCTGTGACAGTTAATCTCCTTTTTTTTTTTTTTTTTTGGTATTGGGGATTGAACTGAGGCCTTCTCATTGAGCTCTATCCCACTCCTTTTCTCTTTTTTATTTTGAGAAATGTTCTTGCTAAATTGCTATGTTGCCTAAGCTTGGGCTTGACCTTGCATTCCTCCTGTCTCAGCTTCCCAGAATAATGAGATCACAAGGCTGCACCACCATGAAGAAATGTGACAGTTAACTTGATTGTCAACTTAATCAGCTTGAGAGGAACCTAGAAGATTAGTAAAACACACTTCTGGATGTATCTGGATGAGTCAGTAGAAGCATGGTCTTAGAGACTGTTTCAGGTCATTGGCACTTTCCTGGCTTCTTCTCTTGGGCTGGGCTTTCTGGCTGTTATTGAACTCCACCCTTTTACCATGATGTTCCTGCCTTGGAATCAGCAGCCATGGACTAAACCCTCTGAAATCGTGAGCTGAATTTAACCACTCCTTGAAACTATGGGAGTTGGGTTCTTTGTCCCAGCACTGGGAAAGCTGACCAATATGCCACCTCTAACAGGATGAAAGGAAGATGCCCTGAGAACCCCAGTTTTTAAGAAAAAAGCTGGAGAGGAATGGTTGGGTCATGCCATGACTGTATCTTTAACATTTTATGGCATTACCAACTTGTTTTCTAAAGCAAATATGATTTCAGGAAGTAGAATGTGTTGAGGAATAAGAAGAGAAGTGCTTTTTCTTGTCTACTCAGAGGAGAGAGAGCTGCAGGTCTTCCATGCTCTCGCTAACATTTGACATTTGCCCATCTTTTTCATTTTGGACATCATCATTTGTATGTTGTACCACCTAGTTGTGGTTTCAATCCACATTTCACTAATAACTCATGAGCGTAGGCACTTTACATTTGCTCATTTTCCATCCATTGGAAGAAGCCACTTTAAATACAGTAACTAATGCACCATGTTCGTGAACTAATAAGAAAGATATATTTGGGAATAACAAGTTGATGATGTAGGAGAGAGAGGGAGAGTAAGTGCAGAGATGTGCTTGAGTGAGCAAGAAAGGATAGGAACCAGTGTAGACGTGAAGGAGATGGCTTTGGACAGGACTGGGGGGATTTGTCCTTAATAGATAGTAAGAAACAGGAAGCAGGAAATAGGAAAATATGTGGGTGCAGAAGCCAGTGGTGGGCAGATGTGCTCTGTGGAGCTGGAGGGAAGCTCTGCTCTGATTGTTTCTACTCCTGAAGTGAAGAAGGAAGCAAGGTCCTCTCCTGAGAATGAAGAAATTGGAATATAAGAGGAGAGATACAGAAATAAGGGAGTGGCCTGACAAATGGGAGAGAGATAGGACTAGGAACATGGAGTCTGATGATTTCCTCCCTGATATCCTATCTGGTTTCCTATCTGATTTTCTGGCAGGAATTTTGGCTTGCTTAAAACATTTCAGACTGAAAAGACCTTCACGGTATAACAGACAGTGACTGTAGTTTGATAGCACCGGATAGGACCTGGGATTCCCATTAACCAAATTTGGTGTCATTATGACCTGGTCACCCGATCTTGTCACCTTGAGCCTGTTTGTAAGTGCTTTTTGGCCAGTGTCAGCACAACTGAGGAGTACAATTCGCGAATGTCTGAATTATTCATGGTTTTGACCTATTCTGAGGCCCAAAAGGCTAAATTATTAAGCACCTGGTGTGAGGATGCTGTCCTGAAAACAGGAACACAGTGACTTTTTTACAGAGAATTTTTGCTTCTGAATGGCAAGTTGAGCCTTTCCTGACAATTTGACTCCTCTCCAAGTGAGTCAGGGATCCCAAGTGCTGCTAACGTCCCAGACCAGGGAGGAGAAAGGAGACCCCATTAATTAGATGAGGAGAGAGCAGACGTCACACCTGAGTAAGGAGTCACTGCCACTAGTCAGCTTTGTGGCACTGTGACAAAATACCTGAGAAAAATTAATTAAAGACAGAAGGATTTACTTTGGCTCATGGTGTCAGTCCACAACCCATTGCCTTAATTACTCTGGACATGAGATAAGGGGCAACATCACAGTGGAAGTGTATGAAGAGAGAACGCTGTTCCTTTCATGGAAGCCAGGAAGCAGACAGAGACAAGGACAGAGATAGAGGAAGGAGCCAGGGACCATATCTACTCTCTAGTCTTCAAGGGTATTCCCCATGATCCTTTCTTTTGGGAAGGGAAGATTAAACCCTGGGCCTTTACGCTGAGCTGCATCCCCAGCCCTTTTTTTTTTTTTTTTTTTTTTTCCAATTTTGAGACAGGGTCTCACTAAACTTGCCCAGACTGGGTTCAAACTTGTGATCCTCCTGTCTCAGCCTCCAGAGTGCTGGGATTGCAAGTGTGTGCCACCACATCTGCCTCCCTCCCTTTAATATGGCCCCACCTCCTAAATTTCTATAGTCTCCTAACAATGCAATCATGTTTTAACTACATCAGTCCATTGATGCAGTTATAAAATCAATGTCCTTGTAATCCAATCGCATCCCCAAAGCCCATTCACCAGCAACCAAGCCCCCCAGCACATGGCTGGCAGAAACCATAATAGTCGTGAAGGTAGTTAGTGGGGGCCAGTCCCTGACCTGCTCAAACTGAGCAAACTTTTAAAAAGAAACATTAGTCACCTCTAGCAATGGAAGAAAATCAAATTCAGGTGAAAAACCATGTTAAATGCTATTAGTCCAGGCTGGCCTCATACTTGAGGCACTCCTGCCTCAACCTTTCAAGAGCTGGGGTTATAGGTGTATACAAGAACACACAGCTAGTTGTCTATTGTTTGTTCTCTACCTGAATAAACATAGTCTCATAAAGACTATTTATGAAAAATATTGTTATCTTCAATTTCTATGGCTAAAACCTTCTGTATGAATACTACTAGGCTTTCCTGATTTGCATTTAAGAATTTCTAAAGATACAGAATATTAGGATAAGAATGCATTGTATGATGCTGGGTGACTCACACCCACCAGCAATCGATACCACATACCACAGTGCTGGGCATGATGGCTCAAGCCTGTAATCCCAGCACTCGGGAGGTAGAGACAGGAGGATTGCTGAGTTCGAAGCTTGCCTGGACTACATAGTGAGCTGAGGACCAGCCTGAACTACAAAGGGAGACCCTGTCTCAAAAAAAAGAATGCACTGTATGCACACTGAAGCATTTGCAGATGAAATGTCATTCTGTCTAGGATTTGTTTTACTATTTATCAAAAAAACCCTGCAGGCCTGGGAATAAGTGAAATATTGCTAGAAAATATTTAAAGGTGATGAATACATAGCAGTTAGTTATATAATTCTTGTTCTTTACATATATTTAGAAACTTATGAAGTATAAAAACACATCAGAAGACATGTTCAAAATGAATGTAGAAATAAGCGGGTTAAGCTTTCTAAAGTAAAATTAGCTTTTCATAAATTTCTATTCCTCTGACACTGTGCAGTTGCTAACAAACCAAACCCATGGCTAACAAAAAATCAAATTATTTTATTTGATTAGAAGAGTGAAAGGAAGCCTAATTTTTTTAGAGTATATTGTCTGAAAGTATTCAATACTCCCTCATTCTAAAGTAATTGTGAAAACTGGGCCTGATGGGGTCAGTCTGTAATTCCAACATTCTGGGAGGCAGAGGCAGGAGAAATTCAAGCCCAATGTGGGCAACTTAGTGACTTAGCAAGATCCTGTTTTAAAGTAAAAAGTGTGTGGGAGGGAGTGGAGACAGGTATGTAGCTCAATCCAAAGGCCCTAGGTTCAAACTTTAGTAGTGCCAATAAAATAATAAAATTTTTAAAAATTGTTGAGGACCAGCCAAGTACCAAGTTCTGTTTTTCCCACTGGTAGAACTATGGCAGGAAACAAAATTGATGAAAGTCCTGACTTTATGGAGCTTAATGGCTGATTAGAAAGGCAGCCATTTAACCATAAATGCATCAATAAACAAGATGAGTAGTGTGAAGGGAAGGATGTTGAAATGATAGAAATAACACTTGGGGGCCAGGGATTTAGCTCAGTGGTTCCGGCGTCTGTCTTGCAAGCGCAAGGTCCTGAGTTCCATCCTGGTAACCACCAGCAGTCAGTACCACACACCACAATCCTGGGTGTGGTGGCTCATGCCTGTAATCCCAGCACTTGGGAGCAGACGCAGAAGGATTGCTGTGAGTTTGAGGCTTGCCTGGGCTATATAGTGAGCTCAGGGACAGCCTGAACTACAACTCAGACCCTGTCTCCAAAGGAAAGGAAAGGAAGGAAGGAAGGAAGGAAGGAAGGAAGGAAGGAAGG